>CAIGRS010174591.1:0-10930 GCA_903798395.1 Fraxinus floribunda | reverse complement strand
TGGCTTGACTGAAACTAAATATGAAATTGAATGGTTATGATAAAATAAAATTAAATTGGATGACCAATGTTACACCAAGTATGAAGTTGGGTAGCCATGGTGAAATAAAATTAAATGGGGGGCCAATATGATACTAAGTATAAAATTGGGTGGCCATTAGTGAATTCAACCAAATAAACACTCTTCCCCTTTTTTTAACGTAAGAAAGATCACTTATTTCAAGTTTATAAGAGCATCTCCAAGAGATTCTTTAAACATTAGATACTGTCTATTTTAAAGAGTGAACATTTAAAATCATACTCCAAGGGACTCTTTAAATTAACATTTTAATTTAGAGAGTGAGTTTGGCTCTCCAAAAAGTTAGTTAAAATTAAAGATAAAGAAAAACAATAATTATTTTTTTGGAGTAGTAAAATTAAGTATTAAATATAAAGAGTTTGTTGAAGTACTTCGAAATTTTAACTCTCTCAATTTATAGATGTTATCCAAATGATAGAATATACTCTTTAAAAATAAAGAGTCTCTTAAAGATGCTCTAATAGCATATACCCCTTGACTAGTTTATAACTTCACCAAAAGTTTAGGTTATTGCCAAAATGTAATGGTTGAACCAAAATTTTAGCTTATTTTTCCACTCTATTTTTCACACACCATTAGTTCTTTAAGAGCTTTAAAAAATTTTATTAAGATCGCAAGACTATCCGTTATTCACAATTTATAATTTTTTAGAGATTAATTAATTTCGTTGAATAGAAAGTCTCGAAATAATAATTTATAATTTTTTAGAGATTAATTAATTTCGTTGAATAGAAAGTCTCGACTGTACAAGCTCGAGGCCTCATCATCTAAAGGTAGTAATCTTCGATCATTTTCTATGAAACAAAGGGGACAAATTGTCGGCGTCTTTTATAAAGTCGACATGGCTAAAAAATAAATAAATAAATAAATAACTAGAGGCTTATTTATTCGGTTGGTGACATGACAAGAGATGCAAATGAATCACAGCAACGGATCTGATGTATTGTTCACTAACTTGAAACACAAGCGTTGGATGTTTTCACAAGTAGGTTACTACTCGAATCATAACCTAACTACTATATTAATAACTATATCATTTGACAAGAAGCCAAGAACTGCCCAGAAATGAAAGACTACCTTCCAATTTGTAATTAACATAACAGACTTAACAAGAAATCTTTGATTATATGTCAGTTTAGTGCTCAAATCATCATTTAATCTCTGATGGATAGTGAGAGAATGTAATTTCACCTACCCACTCCACACTATTCAATCAAAGTTGGTTCATGATTGTCTGCTTTTGTTATACCTGCTTTTTTCATAAGGTTTTTGTTTGCTTAAAAGCTTGTCAAATATTTTTTATTTTTTATTTTTAATTTAATTGAACCACAATTTCTATCTACTTTCTTTACCACACAATTTAACGGGATTCGCTAGCTTTTATCAACTTTTAACAACATCACACTTAATGTAAATTTTAAAGTATGTTTGATAAGTAGAACTAAATATGATTTGACACAACTAAAGAAGAGAAATATGTATATGAAATTATCGTTGCAACCACTACTTAGGACACAACTCACCTTTAAAATCGACTTCTAAGGTAATGGCGTCTATAGTGGTTATAACTTTCACGAGTAATGTAGGATATAAATAAATTCACGCTATGGAACGATATATGATACAATTAAAATGACATTATGGAACCAATCTTCTACTGAAACGGGGTGCCTACTCTATTCTAATTGCGATCACCACTCTGCGTAGAACTTACCTTAAAATTGCTTATAAACCCATGCCGTCGACATTTCACAAATGATGTGGAATACAATTAGATCGTTATATTGGTGTCTTGTTTAGCCTAATCCAATCGTGCCCAACATTCCAAACGTACATGCCATTAAAATTTTGCACTTCTCCATTCTATGTATCTACGTAGTTGAAAGTATTATCGTGTTTGGTTAAGCTTTAAAGTGCGTATACCAAATATGCTCTACAACGGAAGAAAGAAGTCTATAATAGCATGCAGTAAACACTACGTACATTAAAATATGATCAAAACCGTGAAATTAGACGAATTATCTTATCCTTCTCTGAATGTAGACTCTGGTCCATGTACACCTATACAATATTGGTAGAGTTAACTGTCAAATTTTGTCGCACATTTCTCTTCTTGTAGCGTCTGATGTACTGAACTTCTTCGAATTAGAACTTTGACCGACCTCGGTCACTATTTTTTTTTTTGTTGACGTGGAAACCCGAAGCCGCTATTCGTGAGTGCGCACTGGATAAACCTCGTTTCATGTACTGTAGCTTGTAAACCACACAGGAGAGATAAATCGTACTAAGCAAGTCCGATGCGACGGGTTCGATCGAGAAAGTGTTGGCAACGAATTCGAACTCGTAACTTTCGGTCTCCGCGTTCACCTGCTCCACCAACTCAACCACCCTCGAAGGGAAACCTTGGTCACTATTGGTACATGCTGTTGTATTTTAGTTAGCTAGAGGTTCTTCAGTCAAGAACATACAAATTACACACACTAGATAAAACAATTTACTAAGTTTTCACCCAATGCTAAAAAAATAATAAAAAATAAATAAAAAATATGAAATGCATTGATGGCATGTTTAATTAATCTTGACTTAAAACACAAGACTCCACTCAAAACTCCCTTTTTTATTAATTCTTTTTTCCATTTTAATCCAAGCTAAGTGAACAGTTGAACAAATGATCTGAATTGTGCATATGAGAGGGAGATTTAATCAGAAAGTTTGGTGAAGAAGAGCATGCAAGTTCCTGAAGATGCTGGTGATGGAGCAACAGCAAGTGATTCCTCACAAATCTCCAAACCCCACAATATAAATATATCTTCATAGATACTTCAGCTTTATCAGTAGTTGCACTAAGTTATAAGCCATAATTAATTGAGGAGTGATGATGGAGAGCCCAAACAGGAAATCTTCTCTAAAGGTGAGTATTATTCACATGTCCCATTGTTCTTGATAGTATATTCTTTTGTTGGCCTTAAAGATTTAATCATCAAACACTTCACACTATTTTTTGCTTGCTTTTAAGTTTGTGAAGAGTACTAGTTCACAGCCTTCAGCTTCATTAAGTACCAGAGGAGCAAAGAACAGCCCGCCTCGACGACCCTTCAGCAGCCATTCTGGGGTAGGTTTTATGTTTGTATGCGTAGTGCATATATTAATTGAGATACGATGGCACGTTTGGTAGTCAAAAATAGTATTGGACAATATTAAGAAAGAAAATCTCCGTTATAATGTTAAAGTCTTGTTTACTCCAGCATAACGAACTGACGTGAAAAAAAAAATAAGTGAGACTGCTCATCAGGCTGAAGATTTGGGAAAAAGTTCTATTTTCTTTCTTAACAATCAAGACACAACACAATAATGGGACACTTGGCATGATTTATTTGACAGTAATAAAGAATAAGAAAAGTTAAAATTTTGTCCATTAGAGTAACGTCATGTTGATTACTGTGCACCAAACATGTCCAAGTAGTTTAAAACTCACTATGATACTACTAGTTCTCTCATAATGGCTCCTCGTAGCGGTTCGAGTGTTCAGACATTATCAGACTTTTACTCATAAGGAACCAGTAAAAATCGTCTAATTTATTACAATATTCTTCATATTTTACCTCAGTGAAAATATTGAGACAATAAATCATGGAAGATCGAGAATAAGAGATAGTTCAGCAGTATCCCCTGCATATCATTTGAACAAACTTTAAAATATTTGTCTGTAGGTTCTTCAAAAGCCTCTGATAAAAGAAAATACCAAACCATTGGATTTCAAGCTCCACACTCAGGAAAGAGCAGCCAGGCGTGCATTGTTCAACACTACGGTACGTGTACCACTGATCTGCTACCTCTTATAGCAATAAAGCGCACAGATTTTTCTGTATCAGATCGAGTGCATTTAGCATATAGACGAGGGACATGTGCTGCCATGCTGGCCTGTCCGATGAGCTAGGTATTGATGAGTATGTATCTTTTTGTACTTCGGAAAGGTTGAAATCAAGCTGAGTATCATAGAGCAACAGAAGAGGCAAGTTGAGAAGCTGCTAAAGGTACACAAACAAACTCACACTTGAAGATGGTCTTAAAAATCATATTTTTAAGTCAATTTAACGTAACAAAATGTTTGATTTGAAGCAGATAATAGAGGAGGAAGAGGTTAGAATGCTGAGAAAGGAAATGATTCCCAGAGCTCAATTGATGCCTTTTTTCGATAGACCTTTCTTCCCACAAAGGTATTATAATTATATGGACGTGCTAGGTGAAATATATAATTCACGGCTACATTTAAAATGATTATATCTTCGACAACCACAATGGATTTTATCCTTCCCACTTTCTAACTTTTTGTACAGAAAAAATCACGACACTCTCATAACCAAACGTCCAAAAAGAAGAGCGAGATTACAATGCGGAAACGTGAACCAGTAAATTTTATCATGTTAGCGTGCTAAAACAGTTTCGATCATTTATTTTTCAGATCAACAAGGCCTTTGACAGTTCCACGAGAGCCAAATTGTTACCGCAAGAACTCCAGCTTCATCTCCTGCAGATAAACACATATTAAAGTGTTTTAACACATTGAAGGCATGCAAGCAACTGACCAGCTCATGTATAAAGAAGAAATTCTTCGGCATTTTAGATATGTTCGAGTGTTCATTCCTCTTTTTGGTTCTATGCAATTTGTACTTTAATTAGTTGTGAGTTGCAGGGAATAAATGGAATTGTATTCTAATTGAGTTTCTTTTCATTCAAAGATAGAATTAACTACCAACGGTTGTGTGTTAATTGAATTTCATCCTAAATTTCGAAGGTTCAATATGTACAATTAAAAGAATGTCCTCAACCATAGATTAGAATATCTAGTCTACCCATTTACATGAGAAATGGAGTAAGCTTCCATATTTAAGCTATGCTGCTGTAGTATTCTTAGCACCCCCTCTCAGACGAGTGAGTGATGAGGGTCTCAGCATCAAACCGAGATGGTCTCTAAGAAAATTAAATCTAGAGTGTGATAAGGCTTTGGTTAAGTAGTCGGCCATCTGATTACGTGAAGGAATGTACCTGATATCCCAACTGTAAAATCAAGACCCTGTTCCTAACGAAATGCATGTCTATTTCTACGTGACTAGAGCATATCTATTTTTAAAGAACATATTCTACAATTTAGAAAACATGTATACATTTAGGCCATGTTCGATAGCATTGATTTTCCATGATCCATTTTCCTACTTTTTACCAGTTTGATTGCAAAAATTTTACCCGGAAAATTTTTTCTCACTTTCTCTCACATGTGCACATTCCTTGTTGGGTTTTCATTTTCCAGCCCTTTATTTTTGCAATTGGGAAAAGTTCTAGATCCAATGGTAAAAAAATTTATCACTTTTATTGATAATTTTCATGCAAAAAGTCATACGAATTGTATTCGATATGGTACTTTTAAAAATGTATATAACTTTTGGCAAGTGAAACAAATTCTAGACCCAATGATAAAAGAAATTATCAATTTAATGGACAATTTTCATGAAAAACAAAATCAAACGGACATCAAACTTTTAACATTTTTTAGGTGAAAAATTATACCAATCAAACACAATTAATTACGATTTCCCGTAAAACAATTTCTAGACAATTCAATTCCCTAAAATTCATTTTCTTTCCACATCTGCAATCAAAATGACCTTTAAAGATTAAAACAAATTTAAGTACTCAAACAGGTTGTTTATATCTAATTCTTAATTTTACTTCTTCCGAACAATTATTTATTGTATTTTCTCTATCTTTTATGTTCACTAGATTCTCTCCAAATTATTATACTATTTTTTTCTATTGAAAATCGAAATACTTTGAATGCAATGAATTATAGAGTGTGTATTTTGCTCTCTAAATTTGGATAGTCAAACTCACTATCTACACTAAAATATTAATTCAAAGAGTCTCTTTGAACATGATTCCAAGGGTTGACTCCTTAAAATAAAAAGTATCTTATATTTAAAAAATCTATTGAAAATGCTCTTAGTTCGAGAATGGTAAATAGGATTTGCCGCTAGTGCAATAGGATTCATGTTATCACATGAAGTAATAGAAACAGCAGGAAGACTTGATTCTCGTGATAAAGATTGTGAAATGTCTAGAAACAAACAAAACAAGATAAGATCTAAAATCAAAAGGTAGAAAAATAAAAGTTTTAACCCAAAAGATTTTTTTCGGCCGAAGTCCCGAAGGATCGATGAACACTCCAACACCTAATCACCCATTGAACATCTACAAAAGTGAATAATGCTCAATTGTACTATGAAGTCTCAAAATGACAATCAAGGATACAACAATGTACAAATTCCACATATATAGTCACCGAAGACTTATCTTTTACATTCAAACAACCCTCCGAGTAAAGTTTACTATTCACCAAGAACCCCACAAAGTAAATTTATACTCTTTCTGTGACCCAAGAAATAAAGAACATCAAGTTTTTTATGTATTACACCAAATAATAAACCAAAAAAAATAAATAAATGAAGATGAAGATTTGAAGTCTCAAATGAGGATATCAATCGAAGACGAAGAACACAGAAAATGAAGTAGTATCTTCTTAAAAGTCTCAACACAATCAATAAACCAAATAGACCAGATAAAACATTTTAACCAGCACAGGAATCCAGAAGCAAATCCAACAGCCATCACACAGCCTCATGTCATCATCCAGTGAATCCCATCCACTAAAGTGATGTTTGGTAGAACACGACTTCTTTAGTTCAATTTTAGAAGTACACTTCACACTTGAGCAGCTCAATGGATTGAGTCCAAGAAAACTCACAAGCCTCATGTGCAATGCCTAGTATTCTGATTTCGGGATCGATCTTGCAACTACGTGCTATTTTTTGGATGACTAAGACACCAAAGAGTTACAAAAGAAAACACAATGGCCTACTACAGACCTTCTATCATCAGGGCTGCAAGCCCAATTTGCATTTGAGAAGCCAATAAAAAAATAAATAAAAATCAAGCGAATCTCGCAAGTTTAGAGGATCTTTCACAAGCAATAGATTTGATGAGTTAATAGTACTGTCCAACAAAAAATAAATTTCAATTCAATTATACTAGTTTTGTATTAAATTCAAATTATGTGACATGAGAGATATTTGATTTATGATTATTCCAAATTAAAATAAGAAATATGTAAAAAGTGTGCTTGTATCAAATTATGGATGATTGTATTGAATTTAAAATTCGCCTATTGCTATCCATTTCAGTTCTCAATCAAGCAATTAGTTTTGTTCAAGCATTTTTGACAATCGATAAAGTTTAGGTATTTAAATTTCTTTTTCAAGATAAATTAATTATATTCTAATCACGATCTAATTCTATTCCTAATACGAATTCAAATTATTATAACGTATTAAATTTTAGATTATCTATACGATTACTTATGCAATATTGTTATTCTTAGCATCTATTGTCCATATTTTAATCTTGCAACATTCTAAACTTATTGGGAGTCTCTCAATACTATAACAAACAACAAATTATCTAATTAGTCATCAATCAATTAAAAAATGCAAATTTAATCAAGCTCTTTCCTAAATCCCTATCCCTGCAATTATTCCTCAATAAACCATTGTGTGAGTCTGTGAGATAAATATCCTCTCCAGCAAAAAATGTTCTCTTTCCTAAAACTCTTGGAACATACAAAATCTGAATTGGAGTTTAATAATTATCAGCACCTATTGCAACTAAAGCTTTGCCTTTTAGGACATCTTCAGGAATTAAGACCCTAAAAACAGCATAATGATGGTTCAAGCTTTTCTCCCCCTGCAACCTGTGAACACTTCCCAAAGCGCCGTCACTTGAATTCGGAAATGCATAAAATATTCGTCTGATTCGTTGATGCACGAGTGCCATTGCACACATTATGCATGGCTCCCACACAAGGTAGATGTCATAACCAGTGCATAAATAAGGTCTGGTTGAGTCGAAACGAAGTTCATTTTTCTGACAGCTCATGTTCTCATCATCGTTTACATTTGCAACGTTGATCTTTTGTCTTTTCTGAGGAGACCCTGTTGGAGACATCTTATAGTCCTCATGAACAAATTCATCTGCGATGTGTCCATTTCCCGGAAAAAGATGCCTGTCCCTTGCAGCAGAATTTTCAATTGCCACAATTGCTGCATGTCGTAAAGGATGCCAAGAACCAGAACTTGTATGTAATTTGTGTTCAAGCCAGTTCCAATGATTTAAACAAGAAACACGATTATATGTAAATGCATCAATGGACGAGCATTTTGAAAGCAAGGATTGTCCATCTCCTGTTTCAATGGTGTCATACTGAGTTGCTTCTGGAAGCCTTGAGCAACATGTTTCTACATTGCTCCTTCTTATGGGAGTATTACAAGACAGGACTTGATCTCGTGAGCTTGCAATAACTTGCATCGTTGAAGGATCCACGATAACAGCAGCATTGACAACTGAGCCAACACCATATTTTGCCAAACCAACTGCAAACTTCATGAATTGGAAAATTGACTGTGAATCCTCCTCACTAAATCCAGTTATTCCATCAATATTGTAGGTGGGTGGATGGAAAGAAGTTGGCCATAGCTTGCATTGTCCTTCCCATTCTTCCTTTGTTGATGCAGCATATATGCAGCATATCTGCATACTTTTGTAATGAAAGTACTCAAGTGGTACAAATTTACAAGCTCAAGAACTTCCTCTGGCATATGGTTGCACTTGCCATCATTTTCCAAAGCCATACATAAAACCACAAACAATTCAAATTTACCTCCATCCATACACTTCTTGTGCACGCGCTTCACATGACGGAGATTTTCTAGTGGTGCAATCTGATTTAACTTCCTTACTATAGTATTGGCATGTCGAGGTTCGATAGCAGCAGCATGCACATTGATGGTGGGTTGGTTGTTAGGAGGAATGGGAGGCTTTTCTGGAATGTGAATGATTTTCCAGCAGTTGGAAGAACTCACGGTTCTTTCATCAGTGCTTCCAGTCATTGCGTCCTGATTTTGAACTCCAAGAATTCTCAAGATCGGGTTTTATGTTTTTCTGAATGCTCCGTCGTAGAAATGTTGGCAGCTTGGCTAACTTTTTCTTGGGAAGTTTGATGGCATGGATCTCTACTTCTGCAGCTTCCCAAACCCTTCCATCTTTAAGCTTATTTCCTATGATGCCTCAGCAACAATCAGCTGCAAGTTGCAGTGAAAATTTCTCAACTTAATTAACAATTATCACAAGAAATTAAAGAAATAAGTTATAATCTACTCTATTTTTACGCCTAGAATAAGTGTGTAATTAGTTGGTCTTCGATGAAATCTCTATCACAATGTTTAGCAATAATAATGCTTTTGTAAAAACTGTTAGCAAGGAAGCAAAATCATAACTAATACTATGTGCTATCACTCTTAAACAAACCATTTTTATGTTAACATTAAAGATTTTATTTCTAACCCAATCTGAATCTCAATTCTCGTAAATTCAAAACTGTAAATATAATTAAAACCACTAATAATTTTCTTTATAATAACAGAGAAGAGGCTTTATCATTTATACCACTAGCTACTTAATAAATCAAGGGGGTATAATTCTGATAATATTTTGTTATACCACAATGTTATATTTCTGATGCACAAGGCTAGGAAAATTTTACCCTATCAAAGCCCATCCGATAAATTTCTATACATTAGTATTTCATCTTCTACATAAAAAACTATGTAAACATACACTCATATACATGCCCATCTCTTTTGAGGGGGTTGGCATCTCCATATTTTCTTGAATGAAAAAAATTTGTTGGAAATGTTTAATCAATAAATGAGTGGACTTCATTTATTTTCAATAAGAATGAAACTAGTCAACATGCAGTATTGATTTTAAAATATCTGGCCACTGACATCAAAATTTATAATAAAGCAACTTCAGTTATCACAAATAATAATGGATGCCAACAGGGGCGGAGCCAGGAATTCATCATACGGGGGGCTAAAATTTTTAAAACGTAATGTACGATTAAAATTTATATATAACAAGGAAAATTGTAATACAATGTTACCTATTACAGTTGTACCCGACGATGTTTTATAGCATAAAATTCATCTATAATAGAATCTAGNTTTTGTTCTTGCCAGTGTATTGTTGCACTAGGTTGAGTCCTCTTCTTCTTCTTTCCCCATGAGTTTCCTTCCTGCTCCTAGTTATAACACTCTTTATTTTGCTTACATTCGAGGTTACTACCTTTTTATCTGAGAATTAATCCTAAGATTAGTTAATCCCCAAATTTTTGAACAATTCACAATTTCACAACTTTTATGCCCACATTTCTCACTCAATCATAATTCATAGTTAAATAACAATTAACAAACAATCATTATTCATTAATATGCATCAAATTGAATAAAAAACTACAAAAATAAAAGTAAGGCTTACCTAAACTGAAGGCTGAACAGAACGCAAACCACTGAAGGGCGAAGGCAATGGCGATTTCTGGTAAAGGGCCGGCTGCTGGCTGCTGCAATTCGATTTCTATGCTGACTGCTGAAGAAGGTGATGCTCGATTGCTCGAAGAAGCCGTGAAGTGGACTGGCCGAGTGGTGAAGACAGAACACTGAAAATGGCTAGAACGCAAACCACTGAAGGGCGAAGGCAATGGCGATTTCTGGTGAAGGGCCGGCTGCTGGCTGTTGCAATTCGATTTCTGTGTTGACTGCTGAAGAAGGTGATGCTCGATTGCTCGAAGAAGCCGTGAAGTGGACTGGCCGAGTGGTGAAGACAGAACACTGAAAATGGCCGTGACCGACTGATCGTGCTGATTTTGCACGAATAACTTCAGCGGTGGACGGTGGTCGAACGTCGA
>CAIGRS010174585.1:0-10294 GCA_903798395.1 Fraxinus floribunda | reverse complement strand
CTCAACGGCAACACCGACATTTGCAACACTTGGAAAAACGCTACAAAAGGTCTTTTGCAGCGTTTTTTGGCCGTTGCAAAAACCCTTTTTTGGTGTAGTAAAAATAGAAAGTATTTTGTTCTCAATTAAATTAATTGGAGGTGTTTAACGAATAATAATTACTACTAAAAAACAACTTTTCAACAACGGATCTCATCCGTTGGCAATTAAAAATGAATTATCCATTGGTAAAAGAAATTCACTTTTAACTATGGTAATCAACAACGAAATTTTCTTTGATAATGACGATATCTCTTTACCAATGGATATTTCGTGCCCGTGTAGTCATTTAATATTTAGACGTTTCACCTACGGATATTTCGTAGGTGACATATCAGTAATCACCAATAGATTACATTCGCTGGTAATCAGAAGCAGATTATTCATTGGTAAAAATAATCCAATTTTAACTACAGTAATCAACTACGGAATTGCGGTTACTAAAGGTGATATCTCTTTATCAATGGGTATTTCGTGCCTAATATAGTTATTTAAGATTTGGAATTTTCATCTTTGGATATTCCGTAGGTGACGTTAATCAACTTTTGTTAAAAAAAAAGACGTTTCAAGCTTTTACCTACTGAATTTCCTTAGGTGAACATTAATTTCTATTACCTACGAAAAGTTTGTTACTGATATTAGGTAAATCAATTTTGAAAATGATAAAGTTGAACTAGTTGAAGGATTAATGTAAATAATGATATTTCATTTAGCGTTCGAATTTATGGACATTGAAGTAATCTAATTACGAAAAAAAAAGATCAATCTAATCACGTGCAAGAAATACATAGACAAAACAATTAACGTACCAACAATACGACATCCTTTGATTGGGAATTATGTCTATAAAATGAACAACGGATTTTCAGTCACTCCTTTTCGTCGATAAAGATTAGTAGCAACAGATATCATGGGTTTAGGATCGGAAAACCAAGCCTGAAGCCACGTTTTTTTGTAGTGAATGTTAAGCCATTTATCCATATCCCAACTAATACTTATAAAAAAGTTAAGATTTAGGATCAATAGCATTAATAAGATACATCGTCTTGATTATATAATCTGAAAATTATGCTCATAATTTGAACAATAATTTCACAAATTTCAGATTGCGAATACCATACAATCATCTAGTATTTTTATCAAATTTATTAGATACAAATAATATCTAGATGGTCAATGTAGAGGGTGATGAGGTCTCATATATCACTCTAATTAATTTCCAGAAAATATAGGAAATTCAGTCCTTATTTTAGCTAGTAATGGTTAATGAAAAAATTGCATAAAAGAGTATAAACATTATATAGGATTTCACTTATTGAAGAATCTTCTAGTTCTTCATTAAATAATTATTTGAATTTTAAATTTCACATCATTATTAATCCGGTGATTGTCTAGCTGATCATGCCAAACAAAAGTCAAATTGAACTTCTGGTTCAATATAAAATATAATTCAATTATTTAATTTCGAAGAATATAATTAAAGATTATATAATCATATATCATTCAAGTATTCAAAATGATACGTTCTTCGAAATATTTACTATTTCGAGAGCACGTTGTATTTTATTATTGTTTCTTCAAAAGTAAAATATTAACATTCTTTTGGAATATTAAAAATTGTAATTCATGCTTTTTAGAAACAATCAAATATTATTATAATAAATTATATAAGAATTCACTATTTAGGAGTAAAAATATAATTTACGTTAGATCATATTTAATTATCTCTTCGGGAGAAAATAATATTCTTTAGAAATATTAATTCAAATATTTGTGTTACTTTTGGAGCAACAATAAACTATTATTTAGAAACATTAAAAATTAAAAATTATGTTTTGTTAGCAAAATATAATTTTTATAGAGTTGTGCTTCTTCAGAAACACTATACTATATTATTCAAGAATACAAATATTTATTATTTATACATTTTCAAGAGTAATAGTATAACATTGTTTTAAATATTGTTTGTGCAGGTTTGTGCTTTTTCACGAGTAACAAATAATGCAAATATAATATTCATTTTCAATAATATTACAATATTCTTCTGAAAATTGATTAAGATTATTTCATTTCAAAATTAATTTACAGTATTCTTCCGAAGAAACTTATTTCTTTTCAAGAATAATATATAATATTTTTTGGAATATAATAGTATATAATTTGGTTTCATCATTGACTAACCAAATAGATGCATAAATAGTGTAATCATTGAATTTACATAAAATTCATGCAAACATGATATACAAATAGGATATGGATACAAAGAGGATATGGATACAAATACGATATACATACAAAATAATCATGATTCATACAATAATAAAATAATCTTGATTGATTAGTACATGCATTAGTAAAATAATCATTATACATACAGTAAAATAAACACTAAAATGGCTATGTATACAGGGGCGGAGCCCAGTACAACCCAGGATGGGCACAGGCCCACCCTGGACTTCTGGGCTCAAAAACATGTTTTGGGCTCAAATTTTTTTTTAGTTATCCCAGCCCATATCCAACGACCGAATTGCCAAGCCCAATCCCATTCCAAAATATTTAAACCTCATTAATCCCAATTCCATTCCCAAATCACAACTCGTCTCCAGCCCAATCCCATTCGCACGAATCACATCGGCTACCTACCACCAGACGCCGCCTGAATCGCTTCCAGCCTGAGCCCTCCACTTCGTCTTCACCTGAATCGCCTCCACCCCAGACCACATCTCCGCTTCGCAGCTGCCAGCCTCTATTTCCACTTCGCAGTTCGCAGGCATCCTCCATTTCGACCTTCGCAATTGCAAGTCACAACCGTTGCAGCGCGCTAGCGCCTCCACTTCGCACGTAGCCTCTGGGCTTCGGCCCTCCACTGACCACTTCGCAGCTGCCAGACGCCAGCCTCCACTTCGCAGAAGGTACTCAAGTTCAAGTAGATGATTTTACTAATTTTCTCTTCTTTTCTTTTCTTTTGTTCTCAATTTTTTTTTGTTGGTTTAGAAATCTTTAATTTGTGTGATTTAGCTTTTTCTGATTTTCTGCAGCCTCCGCCAACGCCTGCCGACTGCCTGATCGCCTCTGGCCCTCTGCATGGACTTCTCTCCACCCGGATGAATGGATAAGGTATTTTCTTATTTCTTTAGGGTGCAATTGGATTATTGGTGATAAGTTACTGATAACTGATAAATAGCTTGAGAATCTGAGATAATTTTGGATTTCAAACATGTATAGAAGTCATTCAAGAATCTGGGATAATATTTTAGGCTTTTTTGTTCTTAGTCTGTTATGGAATTGAATTTGAGTATTGTTGAAATTTGGGTATTGGCGTATTGCTGAATGCTGACTGCTGAGTTGAAATGGGTGAAGTTTGGGTATTGTTGAATTGATAAATTGTGCCCCCAGGCCAAAAATCCTGGCTCCGCCCCTGTATGTATAAATCCTATATCTATGCGTTTGCTTAGCTTCATAAACCAATATAGAAACATTAAACGGCTATGTGAATTGATAAAGCAAATTTACATGTCACCAAATTAATTTTGATACATGTGATAGATGATTACATTTATAAAAATCATTATCTTCTTGAATGATGGAATTTTATGGGAATCATTGGGAACAATAACTTGAATTTTTTGGAACAACTAAAACAAAACCAGCACCCAGCACTATAACTTAAATATTCACAAGCTAGCTACGAAAACCAAAATTTAAACTTTTTGATCAAAACAAATTTCCATTCCGCCAATTTCATACTGAAAACGCAAATTTTGATTTCAATTTTTTTGATTGCACATTATAAATAAAGATACAGAGATAGATTTAAGCACAAAACATAAATAGTACATCAAAAACTTTTTCCATTGATTTGAATTTGTTGCCTTGAAAACATGCCTACACCAAGCGATAACTATTCCCATGTTCCACAGAATTTTCATCTTGATTTGAATCAATTTCCAGAAGATGTTGACTCTCTATGCACTACCGACATAGTGGCTAACAATATGCATCATCCAAACAAGAAAAAAAATTATCCAGTGATACAAGAAAAGCACTTTTGAGATGCTAATCCATGAACGACAAGATGGAAAGTTAGCAAAAGGTGTCATTTCGAAAGTTGCCAACTCGTTTTCTATATCTACTAGATCAGTTTCTAGAATTTGGCATGACGTAAAATATTTTAGTGCTACAAATAGTGATGTACCATAATTCTCTTCTAGGCTATTGAATGAGAGATGTAGAAAGAGAGTCGAAATACATTTCGAACAAATGAAGGATATCCCTTTCCGTCGTCAAACAAATATAAGATTTTTTATCGAACGCTTTGGATATGTCAAAATCAACCATACATAGGAGATTCAAAGAACGACATATTCGGCCACATTCAAATCCAGTAAAACCATGTTTATCGGTCAAGAACAAGAAAACACGGCTGAAATTTTGTCTATCAATGGTAGATGAAAGTACCCTTACATCTACACCTACTTTTGTTAACATGCATAATCTAATTCATATTGATGAAAAATGGTTTTATATGTCCAAGACATTGCAAAAGTATATCTCCATCCGGATGAAACATAGACCTTTCGCATATGTAAAAGTAAAAGGTTTACTACAAAGAGAATATTGTTGGCTGTCGTTGCTCGTCCAGGAGCTGATGCTACTACAAATGAAAAATTCAATGGCAAAATTGGAATGTGGTTGTTCGTGTCTAAGGAACCTGCCAAGCGCAATAGTAAGAATCGTGTAGCCGGGACTTTGGAGTTGAAGCCTATTGTGTCAGTAACTAAAGATGTGATCCGTTCATGCGTGATTGAAATTTTGCTGCCTGTAATCAAATAGAAATGGCCATGTTCTAGTTCTAGGACCATCTTCATTCAACAAGACAATGCAAAGCCACATTTGGATGTTAACGATATCAATTTCGTAGAAGCAGCGAGAAAGGATGGATTCGATATTTGTATATGTTGTCAACCTCCAAACAGTCCCAATATGAATGTCTTAGACCTTAGTTTTTTTTAGAGCCATTGATTCAATTCAACATCAAGAGGTTTCAGCTACAACTGAGGACTTCATTTTAGCAGTGGAAAATGAATTTCAAACATTTCCTACTGAAGAGTTGAATAATGTGTATTTGACATTGCAATCATGCATGATTGAGGTGATGAAAAATTCGGGGAGGGGGGGGAGGGGGGTAACAATTACAGGATTCCACATATGACTAAACAAAAATTGATGAGAAATGGGCAACTACCAAATTGCATTTAATTTGAGCTGAAGTTGTACTGATGGCGGAGGCAGCTTTTACTTCAACCTAGTAACTTCAATCGAGTAACTTTGCAGAATTGGCATACGAGCTTTGATTTGAACCTATAATACCTTTCTGAATAAGGAAAGACGAGATGGATCAAACCTACTGCTTTGCGGTTGTCTATGATAGATTTTAGCCATCTGAGGTCGTTAAGGACTCAGAAACAGTACTTTTATGTTACGTGTATTTTTTTCTTTGCTTTAGTTGCATCATTTTAGTGTTTTGCCCATATCCTAGAGTTTCTAACATATTGAAACATGTTCATAACTCATTTCGAGGCTTGGCTTTTGGTTTTTGAACGATATCATTTGGTTGTGTTATTTGTTTTCCATTGATCAGACTCCAATGAAGGAGAGCATTATTTTTCTTACTCTAGACCATGTCGTCCACACGATCCATGTGTAGAAAACGTAGCTATAAATTGAACTTACTCAACATCAGAAGAACATGTACTGTAAAAAAATGCCTAGCAAACATCTGCTATGCATAAGCCTTGTAGAATCTGGAGGTACTATTTCTTGATATCAGAATCGATTTATCAGCCTCGTAGATTTTTAGTAGATAGATTTTGATAATTCGAGAAACAACACGGTGATACTCATGAGAGCGAAAACGTAACCATCTTCAGTCGGCGGAGCATTCAAATCAAGCAATGGCCTCACCGCTTTCTTCGAGTTCAGATTACTTCGTAAAATTGATGTACATGTATCTTCGATGGAATGTGGATGATTTTTAGAGTTCATACTCATGATTTGGACAAATACTCACATATGCAGAGAAATTAAGCAGCGGTGTGTATTATCGTGTTTTAATGGAATTGTTTATTATATGCTAGTGTAAAGATATAAGTGATTTTTATTTATGACAGAAGACAGAGAAATGAGAAGACACAGAAGAAGTTCAATAATCACAAGTAGAAGAAGAAGAAATAAGAGTCGTTCCATGTTTTCAGAAGTGGAAATGTGTGTATTTGGATGATTTCAAGAAGTTGACATATTGAGTGGGAAAAATTTAGAGGGTGTTTGATAGGGATTAAAATTAGATTTTTAGTGGATTGTGATAAAAAAAATTTGAAATGTGTGGTTGAAAAATTGTGGGACCCATGAAAAATGTGGTTAGTATGAATTAAAATCAGATTTTAATCCCGACCAAACATGGGCTTAATAAGGGTATATAGGTAAATGAGTATAATAAAATATTCTACATGAAGAAACATGTCTATATAATTAGGAGAAAAGAAAAAGTAAACTCAGCCTATATAATTGAATGAGAATATTTTAATTGTTGTCCTGCCTTTCAAAAATCCTTGATGAGGCATTATTAATATTTTATCACGCTATCTTTTGTTGCACTGACTTGACTTCTTCTCACATTAATTATTAACACACGCTCTCTGCACTTGAAGTTCAAGCTAGTTGGGATACCTTTGATGTCCCCCTCAATCACGATAATCTAGATGTTGCCATTAAACAGATGACCACCACGAGTGAGGAAATCTGATTATTTTACCTTACCCAACCATGCTACATGTATCGAAATAGATGACAATGAAGGATGACCGAACACTCAGAACAGGGAGAGCCCATTTTTTTGGAATTTTTTAATCACCCGAGCCGCATGCATGTGAAATATTGTCAATCTCCATTATCAACCATCTATGTACAAATGGAATTGTCCTTACCATGATGAATATCAGAAAAAGGACAGAGCCCCATATAATCATAATAGTAGAAAAACACACACTCTACATCAGAGTTTTGCATTTACAAATGATAGCTCTGGCACAAGAACCTGAATCTCCATTTGTTATTATGTCGTTAAATTCAAGAGCTCGCCGAATGCAATCAAACACCCAAATGTTTTTAAAAGAATTTCACTTTCAATATAGCCAATGTCTACCCGGTGCACATCAGTCATTTCTCAAACCCACACAGCATCTACCCCAATCGGGACTAATCTATTTTCTCCGTTTCATTATCAAGCAGCCTGTCTGCAGCCAACTAAAGTTTGTTGTTATCTCAAAGGCTGAATATTAACCGAATCCTAAGCTGTATGATTTATGACTTCATATATGGTACACGATGTACATCAAATGAATGCGTCCAGTTAAGGCAATATCAGCACCATCTCACATTCGCGTGAGAAAGATGTAATTACTTTTTACAGTTTACTAGATGCAAAAGCAGTGGATTTCAAAATGTGAAATTTTACGTGAGATTTTGGTTAGCCATGTTAGCGTATAAGATAACTGATTTTTTAGGGTGATGAATGAAGTGCAATCAGACTAACTTTAAGCAATTATTGCCAAAGGAAAAGTCGCAAAAATAAGAGGTAAACGCTATAGTGCTTAACGTGGATCTAGGTACAAGAATTTAACACCGCAGATAGCATTATTCCATCAATAAATCCCTCAGTCCAGTCTAGTTCCGGTATCGACTAGTGAACGCCCCGCCGTTGTATACACCCTTTTCACATAGAGGAAGGGAAGAGGCCACCGAGATTCTGAGCCCTCAACGTTGCGAAATGGCGTCAGTGCTTAGATCGAGCATACTAGGCCACATACGGGTCTCGATATCTCCGACCCTAACCCTGAACGAATCCAAGCTGATCGCCGTCTGATCAATGTCATCGCACGGCGATGTTCACCTCGATAAGCAAGAAGTCATCGGCCGAGTTGCTAGACGTCGTCAAAAGCTTTCCCAATGTCGACCCCTCCAAGGTCAGTTCTTGTATTTTCACTTCTTCATCTTCATCTTCATCTTCATCTTCACCTTCCCCTTTTTATTTTTTATATTATGTAATTGCCTTTCTGGTAGACAAGAGAAAAGTTTACATTCTTTCCAATTTTGTCTACATTTCTCGTATTATTTTTTGTTAAAATATAAGATTGAAATCTTTTNATGTAATTGCCTTTCTGGTAGACAAGAGAAAAGTTTACATTCTTTCCAATTTTGTCTACATTTCTCGTATTATTTTTTGTTAAAATATAAGATTGAAATCTTTTTACGAATAGAGTTTCTATGAAAATGCTGATTTTATATAATTTTTGGTTGCAAAATTAAGCCCTCGTTGGACTCCTTTAAATTATAATTCATTTATCCGCCTCTTTTTATCAACCATGCATCTACAGTAAAATAATATTACTAAATCCAACAAAATTTCATTTTTTTAACCCTGCATTCTAAAGAAAAAATAATAATACTATTCCTATAACAAGGGGCGCGTTTGGGGGTTAAAATTAGGAGGTATGGAAAGAAAGTGTTTAAATGCTAATGTAGAAGAACGCGGAAGGAAAAAATTTATGTATTGAGATACAGGGATAACTTGATTAAAGTGGAGTAACCATTTTATGCCACCAAACAATTATGAAAAGGAAATTCCTGGCCTCAATTTTCCACAAATTTCTACAGTAGGCTTAAGACTACTAATGTTTTTTTAATTGTTCTTCACTTTTGTTGTTGACTTCAAGTTTCTGGAGTCCTGCATTAGATTTTCTGTTTGGTTGCCGAGCATTTTTCTAAATTTTTTATCAACTAACACGAGCGTGAGAGAGCAGCTAATAAATACGTATGTTGCTACTGGGGATAATTCACAGAAAAGTTGAAGCAAAACGAGCAATGGGCTAGCAGGAATTGTGTTAGAAATGCTGGTTTAGAACATATTATTTATTATGTGAAATTGTGCATCAAGTGTATAAAGCATCTTGTGGGAAACAGTGTAATAGGATGTTTACTATTTCTAAATGATTTTCAAACACAGAAATACATGGAAAGATTACAGGCTATAATGTTTTTTTCTATTTTCTTCCACAAGTTTCCTACAGAAAGAAACACGGCTCACAATAGTAAATTTTTCACTCTAGGATTTCGTTGGTAGGACATGAACGTGCAACCCTGTTTAAAGCATCTAACCTGTTCCATCATTTTTTGTTGCCTTTTGACTTGAGGGCTGATTGGAACGTCTTCTTTTACTAATCACCTCTTGGAATGATTCCCAAAAAACTAAAATTATAGGCCAAATTGATTGGATATCCATTATATTGATGGGTTTGGGAAGTAGTCCAAGATTTTACTTTAGAGTACGTTGTGACATTATTTGCAATACTTGCTTAATAAATCAGTTGGTAGTTTTGGGGTTCTAGACCAAGTCAATAATAACAAAGATGACTGGAATGCTTTTATAAATTCTATCTTTTTTTATTTTTATTTTTGGGAAGGCGAATGACGGAATGAAAACTTCTCATGTAAATTTGTGTTTTCTTGTGGACAAGTTATCTGGTAATTCTATAGCACATGTAAATTTGTGTTTTCTTGTGGACAAGTTATCTGGTAATTCTATAGCATGACTGGTTCTTTCTTTCACAAGCTCTCTAATTTTAACATTAGTTTGTTGTTGAGATGTGATGTTGTGTCTGATTGCAGTAAACATTTCTTTCTCGTGTCTACATGGGTGAACATGTTCTGAGTACTTCAGAAAAAAAATCTCTGTTTCTTAGGTAGGTATAAGTTCATTGTGGGAAACATCTTTTGTCTTGTCTTGTCTTCTCATAGTTATTTATTGATTTTTCTTTTAATTTTTTTGTGTGTATATGCATGCACTAGCTTATACATGAAGTCTTAATGGCGGTGGCAGTGATTTCATGATTGAGATATTGGTATCAGGATCTATTTGCCAACCTAAATTTTGACCCGTATAAATGTGTGAATCTTCTTATTAACGTGTACTCAACCTTCACATTCCCCTACCACTAAATAGTTTGCTACAATACAGACACAATGATTAGTTGTACCTTTGATTAATTAAAATCGCCTTTATTAGAGTTCGAAATCCCTATCCAAGTTGATTCAACTCGGATTTGACTTTATCTCCAACCTCAGAACCGAACACCTATGTTTCCCGTGTCCTCAGTTGTCCAGTTTCCTGTCGCTAGCTTGCTTGCTTGATCAAATCCAC
>CAIGRS010174583.1:0-12105 GCA_903798395.1 Fraxinus floribunda | reverse complement strand
CAGTGAGGGGGCCTGTGAGCCGGTAAAGGGGAATGCCCTGTACTTGTAGCATTTCCCTATATTTTTTCATATCTAAGCTTCAAGTTTGAAACTTGACCTTAACAACTATTTACACTGCACTTTTTAAAACGTCGCTACTTAATAATTACATAAAGACACAAAAAATTAGGGTATGATAAATTCTTGGATTTGAAATTCTTGAAGAGAGTGTATTTATTGTAAATAAATTATAATATTAATACACACATATATGAATAACTGAAAATAACAATCACTTATTTCGATGGGACTAATTTTCAAATAAACCACTATAACTCAGAGCTTTATTGAACTAATACAGAAAATATACAATATGTGAATCTCTTCTTCTCCAATTTCAAGCCGTGACTGCAAAATGTAATGAACCATGAGAATGCAAGCTTATTTTCTACCTTCCCGACATGAGATTTACGAGACCCTGGTTCCCATAGAAAGATGCGACATCCCAGTCTTCTGTTGTAGATGAAAGCGTCATCAATGCAACTACGATGGATCTCATGCTTGGTCGTAGTTGAGGATTTTCTTGCGTACAAGCCTTGGCAAGTTGGGCCATCTAAAAGCAAATAGACAAATGTTTTATACTCATAAAAAAATATAAAAACTACAAAAAGTAACAGTGGTTTAGATATCTTTTGCACCTTACGGGCTGAGTCGATGGGGTAATTATCTCCAAGTCTAGGGTCAATGAGTTTGCGGAGATCATCACTTGGATCTGGCTGACTAAGAACTTCTTCAAACTATGATCACCAAGGATTAGTCCATGAAAAGAAAACACGACGCAGTCATATCTTTGGAATCTAAATAATTGAACAAGCAGAAATCTTGAAACATGTTTTTGTATTCAAAACAAGAAATTGTACAACTTACCAAGGCAACAAGGCCCTTTGAATCAGCAAGGGAACTGTTTGCCTTAACTATGGCCTCCTTGGCTGAGATTAATTCATATATGACGACGCCAAAAGCATAGACATCTACTTTAGGAGATACGTCACCATATTGAGCATACCTGCATGCATGCAGAATCATGCCAATCACTTTCAGCAGATCAATCGGCAAACATACATTTTTTATCCGGAAAAATACATCTGTCACTATCAATTGGTTTATTTCTGTGGGGCTAAATTGGTAGAACTGAAGAAAAAGTTTGACTTTCAGAAGTAGTCAAGTAGAGCAAATTTTCCCAATTCATTTTTGTATAATCAATTGATCTATGCTAGTTTCAAAAAAACAGCAACTACCCCACTGTAATTTCTCTCATCCCTTATAATTGCCCTTTCATCTAGAGGTAATTCGATGATTTTTGGCACCCGTGAGTCATTTGCTTTCTGAAAACAAAGGGAGTGACCAAATAGTTTGGAAAAC
Organism: Fraxinus floribunda; assembly: GCA_903798395.1. NCBI lineage: Eukaryota > Viridiplantae > Streptophyta > Magnoliopsida > Lamiales > Oleaceae > Fraxinus > Fraxinus floribunda. The sequence goes on along the minus strand of CAIGRS010174583.1, from coordinate 10,704 downwards.
ATTGGACAAGTTTCCGTGTTTTGTTAAAGAAAAAAATTAATTAGCAAGCACGTTAACATCCCAAAAGCATTTAGGTATTCAAGTCATAAATGATACATCTATCAACAGATAAAATAAGATGAAAATTGTTTAACCTCGCCAATCCATAGAGACCTGGATGAGATTTCCATATCAGCTAACAGAATTTGTAATATATAAATAACACATGATATGTACTAGAGGACTTACTCTGGCGGCATGTACCCAAATGTACCTACAAGACGTCCCGTTGGCAAAGAATTACTTCCAACTTCAGTTAGTTTTGTTAAACCAAAGTCTGCAACCTGCAGTCCAAATGATCTATTATTTGTGGTTATGAAAAATACTTTACATGTTCAAATGTCAAACCTAAGGTCACTGTACTACCTTCGCATGGAAGTTCTTGTCTATCAAAATATTTGCCGGTTTGATATCACGGTGGATGTACATCGGAACGGTGTGTTCATGAATATATTCTAGGCCTCTTGCTGAATCAAGAGCAATTTGCACCCTAGTTGACCATGGCAGTGGATCCCTGCCTGGAAAGAAAGATGATGTAACAGACATTTATGAATGCACAGTTATTGCATCAACTATATATTTTATAACTCAGTGCACCTGAGCCACGCAAATGCTGGCTTAAGTTCCCATTCACAATGAATTCATATACAAGGAAGAGAGAGCCCTCAACACAATATCCAATCAAGCGCACCTGCAACCAGAATGGACAATAAAATCAACAATGCCAACAACGTCAACCATTAACCGTTGCTTGAAACGAACATCCAGGTTAAAAATGACATAAAGTTGTACAATAACAGCAGAACTCGTATATGAAAATAGCTATTGCTTAAAATTTGAACTCAGCAGCAAACCAAAAGAAACCTTGGCAAGATTAAAACTGTGAATTCTATTTATCTATCTCCTAGTGCGACATAGAATGAAAAGGACAAAAAAAACATTCTAAGATTTTGAGTTAGGCCAAATGGATAAACAATACTAAAAACCAAAAAAAAAGTAAGTTATGGACCTTTTTCATAAATCACAAATATTAGCATAACAATGCATATCATGGATAGGACTGTCTAACGAATATCATGGATTCCCCACGTAAACAGTAAAACATTCTCTTGACTAGATACAGAGAATCAGCAGACTGCAATTGTATAAAGCGTACAAGAATACATTCCCTGGATGAATGGAATGAAGCTCAGGACTCGCACCAATCTCAAGTTCTAATACAAGTCCATACACACTGTATTTTACTGTATCACGGGGAATAATAAGATTTTAGTATCATGAAATGTGTGCATTTGTGTGCTTGTACATACATAAAACAGACTAATTATTGAGGCCAATATGTAGTTGAACAAAGGCGAGGAAATAATTTGCAAAAAGAAAAGAAAAAATGAGAAGAAAGGAGCACGCTCGTATCATTGCTTTGGACCATGAGTTTAAATCGATGGAATACCCAGAAACTGGGACGTCTCATGTTATGCAAAGAGGCCTACCTATTATGTGAAGTTTAACAAGGAAAGAGAAACTGAAAATGAAGAACATGCATGCAAGAGAAAGGGCTGTCAGCATACAAGGAAAGAACAACAAAAAGGAAAACAAAAACACTTCGAAATGCATTAGAAATAATTAAAAGCGTGAACTTTTAATGCCATCTAGCATGCAAGAAAACAATAAAAATCGTGGAAACAGCATACATAAAGAAAAGTCTGCAGTAGAAAAAGAGGACAATTGGTACCAGGTTAAGGTGGTGAACATGCGTCAAAACCTTCAGCTCAGCAAGAAATTCCCTCGTCGCTTGCATATCCATTTTCTTAATCGCAGCTTTCTGCAAAGAAATTTGTTACGAGAAAAATCGATAACAATATTATCATACAGCAGATACTTGACATTGGTAATTCACCAATTCCAAGTTGTTGAGGGTAACAATTTAAATGCATATGTCAGATTATTGAGTATAATTTCTTCTTTTGATTTAATGTGGTATCCACAACACAAGAACTGGGCCGCCCTAGATTGTAAAAGTTGGAAGTACCATAAATAACCGCTAATCATTTGAAAATTATACGTAGTAGCGCTTCTCGTTGGATAAAATTTTATGAATAACCACTAAAACATAGGAAGCGTTTGAATTCTACTTGGAGAAATTTGATTTATTCTCAATTAACGGAATTCAGAACAAAGGAGCTCACTTTGACCGTTAAGAGTAGGTAAGGAGCATTTCAGTTTGTGATCTGGGATGAATAAATGATACTAGAGATGAGAGAATCAAGCATACCAATCGGAAAGACTAACCCTATCCATAATGATGTACCGGATCTTACAATTTGTAGAGAATTGTTATATTGAAACTTGTAATTCTTTTGAAACCATAGTTCAGTAGCAAAAAATTACTGCATATGCATCCGTTTAGATCCCTTATGGCCTTAGTCATTGACCCTTATTACAGTTAGATGTAAGGACTCAATGAAGAATGGTGACTCGAGGAAGAAATTATATGAAGAAACTCCCAATTCATCCCTAAAACTTATCCATAAGGGCCTACTTGGGAATTTTTTTCACCACTTTTGACCGATTTTGAATGGTACCATTTATGAGGGATTAGAAAAATCGGTACTTTTTTTTTTGAACACCAATTTTGGATTGTTTTCAAATAAACAGAAATCCGTAGTGTAATTTTGACCATTTCTCACAACATTTCAATTTAGTGGGTTTCGAATGTTTCTCATATTGTCGTATAATTCTTCAATTTATAAAATAATTATTTTCAACCAACATAGTTTGTTCAAAACTAACTCGTAAATAAAAATGCATTAAATAAAATAATAATTTATATGCAAAAAATTACTTTTTAATTAAAAAATATTTATAAGTAAAAACATTACTTCAAGATAAAACTACTTTTGTGTAAAAATTTGTTTATAAAGTAAAAACACTAATAATAAGACAAAAATTCACTTACAAAATATATAAAAGTTAATTTTTCAATACAAAATTACTTTTAATTGTAAAATTTACTTATAAGTAAAAAATATAATCTTAAAATTTTAAGTAAATATTTAACTTTATAATAAATATTAACTTATATGAAAAATTTACTTAAGTAAAATATGAGTAAAAATTTCATACAAAAAATTATAAATTGAAAATTCCACCATAGGGCATATTTAAAAACTTTCAAAATCAGAGCAAAATAAACTCCAATCATGGATTTGACTGTTTTAAAAATCGTTACTAAAACCACTCAAAATCAATCCACTCAAAACCAGTACTTTAAAGAAAGGCCCATAACCGGTCCCCAAAATTCCCAAGCAGGCCTAAGACTAATGGATTTATCTCTGTTTAGATCCTCATGGCCTTTCCTCATTGACCCTTATCACAGTTAGATGCAAAGATGCAATCTTGAAGGGTGACTTGGAGGAAAAATTATGCCTTGGATTGCGTCTCATTTTACATTTGCTAAAATTCTACTTTATAAGAAATGAGTGATTGATAAGATAGTAGTACTTGTAGTTCTATGAAATGTGCGTTAAAATAAATGTTTGACTTTGAAAAATAGACTTTTAGAAGAAGAAAATGAAACCCAAACTGAGGCTATATGAAGCAAGTCCCAATTCATCCCTAAAACTTATCCCTAAAACTCATGGATTTACCTCAGAGATAAAAAGCTTGACTTATCAAGTAAAGTTAGAAAGTTAAATCTTAACCTGACACTGGCATCAATTGCCCGACTAGAACCAGAGGAAGGTAAATTCTAGAAAAATACTGGGAAGTCAAGGCAGATAGTTGGGAATAAACTGGACTATCTGAAAGTGAGTCAGTGACTAGACCATGGGAATGTTGTTGTATGCATTTGAAATAACTCAAAAGGACCCATGGGCAAGGACTTCTGTATAAGCATTGTGGTCATCTCAAAATTCAAGGTCACAAAGACACCAGTCAGATACAGTCTTCATCTAATAGAAACTCCAGAAATGGAGGCATTCATCAGTGGTAATGTAGTGAAAAGGAAGAAGAATTAAAATGTAGACCTTGGCTCACAACCCGAGTTAAGTTGTTTAGAGTACATGTTTGACGTGTTGATAAAAGCAATTAGAATGGGCTTTCAATGCTAGTCAATGTGTGTATACATGTCTGAAAGATAAATGAATTGCTAGAAAAATGCGATCAACCAGCCGAACACCTTCGGAGGCATGGAAGTGCATTTGTCTCTCCTGGTCCAATGCATCCAAGCACATAAAGAACCCCAGGAGTTCAACAGTTTATTCCTTCTTGGAATATTAGAACTATTTCATTTTTCCACTAGATATATTGAAATACCATCTAACATTAGGATCGGATTTCCCAAGCACAGTAGTGAGTAGCAGAATTTGTTATTTAACTCTGTAAGAATATAAATAATTATACTTCCTAAATAATGTCAATCATGAGCGTCCTAGAAAGAACTTCCTTGAATAGGAATCCTAAATTGCATTAAAATTCCTTCTGAAGTATTAAAGATATAGGAGATACAAGTAACTGGTGGAGGAAGATGAAATAAGATTCGCAGTACATTCCTAAGAAAAATGGACAAATATGCCTTCAAGTTCTCATAATTACTTTCAGTCGCTAGTAGAATATAAAGGCATACAAACACTTCTATATTTTCAATTCCGTTGGATAACCATCTGTTCAGCAACATCTTAAATCCTTCAACGAGCTCACGTATAGACATGGAATGCGGCACATATTAAACAGATAATTCGTTTTATTCCTCTAAAAATTGAAAATACAATACCAACTTTTTGTCATGAGAAATTTAAGGTAGTATTGTCATTTTTTCAAATGCAGTATAACAATATAACATACTACTTACTTCACCTCTGAGCTCAGCATAGTAAACAGCACCAAAACCACCTTCACCAATCTTATTAGCAATGCTGAAGTCATCAGTCGCCTTCGCAAGCTCTTCATACGAGAACTCAACAGACTTGTCAACACTAATGCCAGTAAGGCCTGGAGAAGTGCCATCATGAACACCAGTAGAATCCGTAGCTTTCATGAAGAGATATAAATAACCAGTTAAGTACTGAATATACACCGAATTGTTAGTTTTTTAAGTAAAATGCAGAAAATAAGCAAAAAACTTGCCAATGCTTTCTACTTTCTTCCAATGCAGATAAAATAGTGTCAAGCTTTCCTTGTATTGTCAGGAGACAAAAACCAAAAATCCTAACAAAGAGAATCCTAAATGAACTGATTCTGAGAGGCTCCATTTCCAATTCCTCTTTTTGGTACAGGGAAGCCTTTTCCAGTAGCCATGATATGATATCATGGATCACAGCCAATTATTGTCAATTTTAAGAAAGACCAAGCGGAACAAACAAAGTCTCCAAAAGGAATTGCTCATAGCATGAATAGATCCCGTGAAACTAGTTAAGTAGGACAAAACACTATTACAGCAGAGAGACTCATTTATTCTACACCACCCCCTTTGAAAAGTAAGCTTATACCAGAACAGTTGCGCAGATGGCAGACGAAACAAATTACGGCCCTTCAGTACTTAAGGTTCGCCTCACTCCACTGCCCGCCAGGTATGACTTAAAATGATAACGAGTAGAGTACAACAAAGTCAAAAGGGTAGACTTAAAGAGACACAGAGTCAAAAACAAAAGATTTCCTATGTGGTGTCCAGAAATCTCAAAATGGTTTCCATCGAAAACTCCTCCAGAAAGTATAATGGATGGATCCATAATTTTCCAAAAATCACTATAAGATTCATTTACAACCTTTTTAACCTGACAATTAATCTAAGGGCAAGATATTTTATTAGTTACATGTCTATCTGATTCAGAACAAGCAGTTATCAGCGTTCCACTTGAGCTTTCGATTCCATTATGAGAGTTCAAAAGTGTCCAACCAGGTTTATCTTGTGTGGATTACAATGTTTTATCACGGGATAATGATCTTGTACTAACCAGGGGTTTGATAAAGTCCGTAAAATCATAGTACATCCATGTATTACAAGGAATCTATCACCTTGATCGGAAAAGGAGACTGTTCAATAATGCGTAAGAGTATATACAACTCCAATATCCTTATCGAGGTGAAAAGGAAATGTTGAACATCAATATAAGTGTGATGTCTAAAGGAGCACGAAGGTAGAGAAGAAAAGAAGAGGGATCAACAAAGTACCATGACCAGCTTGTTGAGAGTGATCAGTAGATGTTGAGAGCAATCCAATCTTTTTTATCTTTTTTCTGTAAAACCCAACATAAAAACAACCTGCACATAGCAGTAACCCAACGACTCCAGAAACTGATATACCAGCTATAGCTCCACTTGATAATCCTAATTACAAGGAAGACAATGCAAGCATAAGAATGGAAATTTTCATTGTCAAATTTGGTTCCTGTTCATAAGCGGAAAATTATGGAGGGTGATATTGAAACCAGCATGAGGAGAAGTCCAAATCACCTGTGCTGCAAAAAGAAGAAAATATATTGAAACTTAGAAGTTTAAGCAATTCAATAATGAAATATAAATTTGTTTAATTAAGTCATCAAATCAAGTGTGTATATATATAAAAGATACCTTGTTCTCAAAGGGCGAAAGCTTCCGTTTTGATCTGCATATGAATTAGAGAAAATAGTTAGGGCAACACAAAGCAGTAAGACACATGATAGTTACCCTTCAAATTGTCAACATTCTCTAAGCCTATAGTTGACTCATGTTTGCAAATTGTTAATATATACTCAAGCCACTTTTTATCCACACATTTTGAGGGATCCACAAGTACTACCTGCTTATATACCTCATTTTTATCAATAAATAATTTAAACCATCTATAAAAACTTTCCAAGCATGCTCTGAGGTTGCAGCCTTTACATAAGGAAAATTATTAAACCTCTGTACGATGTATCATTACTTGAAAACAATAAAAAATATGACGTTACAATATGTCATTTCTCTGCCACGTCATGGACAATCACTGGCATCAATACTAGATGTCAATGTAGCGCAAAACTATAAGTGAGCAAAGTACATTTAATATTCAAACAACACTGATACTTCTATCTGTTCATGAATGTGGTCCCAAGTACACAAGCATAGATGCTCATTCACATGGAACACCCCACCAAGCCCTAATGCAAAAAAGAACACAATACACACACATATATGGAGAGAGAGATTTAGGGTAATCAGAACTATATTAGAACATAAATAATTTTAATAAGACAAATAATTATGATATCGTATGCATATATATGTACCTTCTTAAGACTCCATAAACACAACATAATTACCCATGTACTATCGGAAAATTAGACTTTGATAAAAGCAAAAGATAATCCTTTTAGCTCAAGAATCGTGTTATATCCTTGTCCAAGCTTTAAATTATCCAGATCTAAGGTACATAAGAAATATTTGAGACTTATCAAAAGCAGAGTCAACAAATATATGTTAGTATTTCATGCAAACTCGAATGGAACTATTAGTTTAAAGCAGTCAGCACAATATCATCAGCGATACTATGAATATTATTTGTTCCTTTTACTTCATTTAATACTTAGAGTTGTGAAAGTCTATTTATTGGCATCTTATCTTTTCCTAAGTTCAAATTATCACTCAAATAAACGCTAAAAAAAATTGATGACAAAAGCAAACACTATTTTTAGTAGCAAGATTAGAAAAGATGCACATAAATCCTACTATTGAACCAAACAGGATATGAAAATTTACCACACCAGTGTCGAGAGCTTAGAAGACACGTCAGCAGAACACGAAGACAGTAGATTGCAAAACATCTATAATTTTCCATTGTACATGGAAAAAGATTCATAATCTCATAATCATCAACATCATCTAAAACCCTCTACCTCAAAAGATGAGGTCCAGGGATGCTAATGGACAATAAGATCCCAGAGAAGCCCTTGGGGAGCATGGCCTTGGGGGAATCTATATAGACCGTGGCCCAAGGGAAGTACCTTACCACCCAGGGAGCAAGGCTAGACCTCTGATTTCCAGGCAGCCATACTTGAAAGAACATATTCATACTAAGAAGAGTGCATCACAGGACTTGTGCTGCCATATGAAAATAATGCAGAGTAAGGTGTATTCAAAGGCAATGGTGCAGACTAATGGCAGGCAAGTGCAAAATAATGCCAAGAGCAAGGCACGCCAGTCTTATGCCAAGACAATCGTATATACTCCATATCTTGCTTCTCTTGAGCAATTTTTCTCATCCTTGAGCATGACTGAAACATAAACCTAGGTCACAGTAGTTTTCCACAAACAATCTATAAAGAACCCGGGCCCCAGCTTCATCTTAGATTTACCAGCCTAAACTAGAAAACCAGTCGTCATAATTTTAGTACACATCAAGACAGTCCTAATCAAGGGCGAGCGAAAAATGAAGTTCCATCTTGAAAAGGATTTCATAGAAGCATGTCCACCCAAAAAAATCTTTCCCCCTCCACACGAATCCTAATTTCCACAATATTTAAGCTTTAATAAATCCCCAAGGTGTGCCTCTGGAGAACCCTATACGTTAGCAGAAAATTGTGTGGAGCTATAATTTTCTTCCCTCATGCGATCAAGATCCACGCGCAGATATCAGATCATCGAAGGCTGCTGCATCAGATAAAATGGTACTTGTACATTCTCGACTTTCATGACAACCAAATTCAAGAATAACTAGGTGAAAATACGGTTGTATCGCTCAAAATAATAAAACATCCATATATTAGGTGCACAAATTACTACTAAAAATAAACTGAATTCGAGAGTTTGGAAAATGTAATGCGCCTGAAATTTCCCAAGACACTTCCCCAAAGCACAATAAAAGAAGCCAATCTTAAAAAAAAGAAAAGTAAAAATAAAAATAAATAAGTAAATCCATAGCTTTGAAGTATCCTAAATAAAAATAAATAAATAAATCCATAGCTTTGAAGTATCCTCATTCATAATTCACAGCCCAAAATCTATATATATAAAAAATGGGTTCCAGATAAATTTCCTCGCTGAAACCTACTATAACGGCAAGGAACTCACCTCTGCCAGGAATAAACACCAGCCCACTCCCGGCACTGAAATTCGCTCTAGGATTATAAAGGCTCACCAAATCAGAACTCAGATTATTTGCCGTAGCCACCGATTGCAAGTTCTCCCCAGGCCTCAAAGGGTACGTGACAAACAACCCATAATCCTCGGACACATCCTTATCCCCACAAGAACAATTCACCGTGACATTCAAAGTTGCGGTATCTGGAATAAAATTCGCCGGGTAACTATTAAACTGCTGCAGCAATTGTATGGTAGTCAAATTCGCATAGTAAGTTCTCGCAACTGTATCGTAAGTGTCCCCCGAAATCACACGGTAAGTAAAGACATGGCCCAGAAACTCGTTCTGTATACAGTCACAAGGAAAGGGGATGTTTATTCGTGTACCGGCTATAACTGTGTCTTGATTGGGGATTTGTGGGTTGTAACTGAGGATATTTTGGATTGAATTTTGTGTGATTTGGGAAATGAAAGTGAGATTCGAATCTTGCCACACGTTGTAGGAGCCAAACGCCAAGTCGCAGGTACTGCTGCACCTTGAATAGGCAGGGGAAAAAAGTAAGATAATTATTCCGATTACACCTAAGAAAAAACACATGATCGATTCTTGTTTAGAGCTGAATATGAGGATCATCATGTTGCGGGAATCATCTGATAAATGGTAAATAGTGAAGAAAGTATTAAACTGATTTGTCTATGAACGAATGATGCTTTGGTACCGTTGACTGGGCCGTTGAATCTTTGAATAACTTTCCTTTGGATTAAACAGACATGTCACTAAACTTTCTTATCAGTTCCAATTCAGTCACTCTATTATGATCTGTTTGGTGACCTTTTTTTTTCTTTCTTTTTTTTATTTTGAAAAATATTGTTTTGAATAGTGAATTTTAGGAGAGAAAAATTTGGAATTTAGAGGTAGAATATTTTATTTTGTGAATTTATGATTGAAAATGAATATGTTAGAAAAAATTGTTCTTAAAGAATGGGAGAAAAACACGTGTTTAATAAGACAAAAGTGAAATTTGAAAAGTTAAGACATAGTTATGTTAAAAATGGAATGACGTACCTATTTCTCATAGACTCATACAATTGATTTCATGATTATAGGAATTTGATTTCAAACTTGAATTCGAAAAATGGGCAAAGTGATGAAATTGAAATCATTAGAAGATTTTATTGCCTGATTTGGAACAAAATAAACCTTAAGGACTAGCATGGAATTGCATTGTAACTTTAAGGACTAAATGTGTTTGTATTTAGTAATGAAGAATTGTTCTTCCCGTGAGGATGATGTATTTGGTGATGCAAGCATACTAATGATACAACTTTATACAGACGTGTTTGACTAAGTTAAAGTTTTTAGAATAATAATACTACTTTGCCACCTCATATATGACCACTACTTTGACATGATTTTCTCATTTTATGTGTAGATGGTCTGTTTTACCCTTACTTTTAATTGTTTTCCGCATTTTTACACCAGAACGGTATCAGAGACTAGTAATGAACTGAAGAAAAAATTTAGACTTATAAAATGAATAGAAGAGATAAAATTATTTTAAAAGAGTTGCAAAATATTAATATATTAACAAATACTAATCAAATTAAATTGCAAGAATTAGCAACAAA
>CAIGRS010174574.1:0-10822 GCA_903798395.1 Fraxinus floribunda | reverse complement strand
ATAAAATCATTTTAATGAACAATTTTCATGTAAAATGAAACCAAACGAACACTAAACTTTGGTGAAAAAATAATTTTCGAGCTAATTTTTTTTTTTTTTTTTTTACTTTTTGGCAATGGTAACAAATTTTATAACCAATTGTAAAAAAAAAAAATCACTTTAATGAACAATTTTCATGTAAACTAAAGCCAAACGTGAACAAAAAGATCCAAAATTTTAAAAAAATTTCAAATGGAAATTTATACCAATCAAACACACTTAATTAACAATTCCCTGAAAAATAATTTCTAAGCAATTATTTTTCCTGTAAAACATTTTCTTTCCATCCATTTTTCACCCTTACAATCAAACGGACCCTTAATATCTAATGAATGGACGGCCAAACACAAAATTGATCTTGAGTAAATTTCATAATCTAATATTTCCCCGTATATGTCTTTTATCAACACTAGAATAAATATAAATAAAATGCAAAGGAAGGGAGAAAAAGTATCAATCTGAAAACGGAAACAAAATCCTTAATTTGTATCTTAGAATTTTCTAATTCCGCTGATTGTTTGAATAATTGTCAAGTCAGCATGTCTAAAGAGACTTTACATTCAGATGAAACTTTAGATAATGTCTATTTTTTCTGTTACGTCGGCTCATCAAGTCATTGTTAAGTTACAATGGAGATAATTTTTTCAAATATTATCTATTTTTCTTTATGTACCAATTTTTTCAAGGAATCCGTGTTAACAAAAAATTTCAAATATTTGCAAGTGTTTCTAACAAGTTTAATTGGGTTTGTGACCAATAAATAATTTGTGGTCTATTACATGCGTGATTTACGACTAAATACTTGATTATGACTAGTTAATTGGATAATGTGTGACTAATAAATAAATTGTTAAATGTGTAATTTGTGACTGTGTTCGAGATAAAAAAAAAATTTTGTGACATGTTACATGTTTAATTTGTGATTAAATACGTGACTATGATCAATTAATTGGATAATTTATAATTAATAAATAATTTGTCAGTCGTTAAAAGTGTGATTTTTGACCTCCTCAGGGTCCATGCAATCATGATCATAAATTCTGTGTTATTGTAACCGTGTGACCTATTTGATTAAATGTAGATCGTAAAATTTTATTAGATGTTACAAAAATGTGACCATCTGATTTTTGAAAAATTTCATCAAATTTCTTAAATTTGAAAGTGTATCTTAAAAGTATGATAATTATGTATTTTTTCCAACTCTAAAACCCCAATTTTATTTTTCGGCTCCCGTTTTGAGTTGTAGATATTGATCAACATCTTTTTATTTTAATATTGTTATGTTTGTGTTTGAGTTTTATTATTTTCTTCATAATTAAAATAGATCTCTAGAGTTACATTACTTTGAAAGAATGTATTTTGGAATAGTAGATTAATGAAAAACGTATGGTTAAAAAATAAGGAAAAGTTATTGATGTGATAGAAAATATTATTTTATTAAAAAATATGTGGTTAAAAATGAGTAAAAGAATGTAAATGAATATATTAATGTGTATCAAACATGTACTTGATTCTAATCTTGACTATGTAGTGGTTGAAATTATCGCACAAGATAAAGTATTATTGTATATTGTAGATCCGATCCAATACCGTTTTAAACAAGGACCTTGATATACTACCCGAATATTTTATCGAATCGTCACATGTCGGCCCCCTATTGGGGGCACTTGTGGGCCCAGGCACCCTCCAATAGGAGACCACTATGTGACGATTCGATAAAAAACTCGATAACTCATTAGGGTGAAGTAGAATAATCCTTTAAACAATTTCAAGAATATTAGGGCATGTGCACATTCTATTCTGTGTTCAGGAATTCAGCATCACAATGCATTGCAGTGAACGTGGCGAGCTGTAAGGGAAAGACAGAGACAACTCAGAATTCAACAGCAAATCATATGAAACAGAAATGAATAGTTATAAGTGGACAAAACTAAGAATATGGAATTCAATAGGATAATCATCATATTCATCCTACAAGATATACATGGAATTATAAAACCAACTGTGCTTTCATTTTCCTGCAGCGCATCGCCACCGCTTCATGACCGCTTTCTTGTTTTTATGTGCCTATTTTCTTCGGATATTAAGGTAGATGCCCTTAGGTTTATGGATAATTTAATGTTCGACTCCCTAACTTATATTCTTAATCGTTGTGTCTCTGATCGTTTAAATTGATATGAATATTATTTTGAATCTTATGGTACCGTATAAACTTCTTCTTCAAGATTTTTATTTAGAATTAATCTATTTGTACAACCGAGGTTCACAACCTCGGTTGACAACCACTCACATGCATGTGGGGTCCGCATGTTTAAAAAAGCCAAAAATAAGAAAGCGGACCACCCCATGTGAGTGGTTGTCAACCGACGTTGTACACGTAGCATGGTTGATTTTGTAAATAACTACTGACAATCCATTATGGTAGCAAATACAACCACTCACATGCATGTGGGGTCCGCATGTTTAAAAAAGCCAAAAATAAGAAAGCGGACCCCCCCCATGTGAGTGGTTGTCAACCGACGTTGTCAATCGACGTTGTACACGTAGCATGGTTGTTTTATTTAAGAAGGTACTTTTAACATTCATGGGAGAGATTCTCCACAAATCAAGAGAGGCAGATGCAATAAGTGTACGGACATTAGTTATTTTTACAACATGAGCAAACATCTTTTCACAATCCGTACCATACTGCTATATGAATCCCTTGACAACTAATTTGGTTTTGAAGTGGTCAATTGGGTCATAAGTAAATTTTTCACATAAGTCACATCTAAAGTACTTAGTTACAACGAAGTTTTGAATTTTGACAAGTGATCAAAATGAATTGTAAGTAAATAAGAAATCAGAACGACGTTTCATAAGATAAACTAAACAATAACGATTATAATCATCAATAAAAGAAACGCAATATCTAGACACTATTGGAAGCAATAGGAGAACATCCCCACGCATCAAAACACGATCAAACGGTGCAATAGAACAAAAACTACTATGATTAAAAGGTAAAACAGAGAATTTTATTTATTTGCGTTTACTACAAGCAAAAATATCAAAAATAGATAGTGGACTACGATACCAACCAAGTGAAAGCACTTGTCCGATTATCACTATGATTGTTCAACTACCGATATGATAGATCGACTACTACTATGATGGATCGGCTACTGCTATGATTGATTGACCACCATGACTTCAACTGCCAGAACATTCTTTAATTGATTGAGAATTGCTTGACAGTTATTTCTAATCCTATTAACCATTTGGTGGGAGGAAGTTGACCACTCAGTACGTGAGTAAGAATCGCCTAGTGAGTGGACGTGTTGCACTAAACACGTGGACAATAACCGCTTAGTAGTCACATGACATTAAGCATCTATAAATACTCCAAAGGCGTGCCAAGTAAGGAGATCTTGTTTTTCACAATATCTTTCTAGCTTTCTCTCGTTTTTTTGTAAAGTCATTTTTCATTCAAATTCAAGCAATAATTCTCATGTCGGAGGTACAACAGGAAGGTATCCCCAGCGTCTTCTTGCAAGTATTTTATTATTCATCGAAGTAGTAGAAGCCGCATTGCTCTACTAAGGAAGTTGATATGTTATTATTATTTTATTGACTCTNAGGTACAACAGGAAGGTATCCCCAGCGTCTTCTTGCAAGTATTTTATTATTCATCGAAGTAGTAGAAGCCGCATTGCTCTACTAAGGAAGTTGATATGTTATTATTATTTTATTGACTCTTTGAATTTATTAAAGTTCTTTTAAAAACTAAAATCTAAAATTACTAACGGAAATACGACCAATACAAGAATGCCATAAATAAAAATTAGAAGAAGGATTAAAAAAAAAATGAAAAATCAGCACTAATTGCTGCTGAAAATCATCACCAACCTTCTTGGAGTTTCTAGATTGGTTTGGTCCTTGCACAATTTTTCTTACGTACTATAATTGTCGTGAAGAATAAGTGGTTTTATTGACCCAATTCAATTTAGGTTGATATAGTATATATACATGATGAATGCATGAGTCAGAGTGATAGTGAGCTCGAGTGTATCTGCAGCTAGATAGCGAGTGATTTGAGAGAGAAGCTGATGTAGTGGTAATCCATTAGGTTCCTTGAGCGAACATTATATTTGAGTAGTGCCGTGTCATCCAAATTTTGTAAATTGCATTTTGTTGATAAAATATTATTTTGGTGATTACACTCTTCAACTTGGTCTTAGAGCGAGACGATATTTTTCGAGCTTTTTGAAATCGTATAAGAGAGCTCCATAAAGCTTGCTTTGTAACGAAGAGTGACCAAATCAAGAATTCAAGATGGACGACCTACAAATGATAGATGAAATAAAGAAGCTCAACAATCAAAACTATACATGATAGATATGCATGGATCATATCTCCAAGGACAAGAGTTGTAGGATGTAGTCGCGATGGTGACTTTGACATCAAAGAATACCAATGCTCTAAAGAAATAGAGGATTAAAGCAGGTAAGATCATATTTGTGATAAAGCCAACAATTGAGAAAGAATAACTGGAGTATATAAAGGATAAAAATACGCTAAAGCGTGAGTAACATTTGCATCAATGTTTAAAAAAATGATCTAAGGTTGCAGTTTCTAGAGAACGAGTTACTCTCTATTACTTAGGAAGAGAAAGATAAACCAATAATTCAATGAGGTAAGAATTAGATCTACGAGCAAAATTTTAGAGTCTAGAATGAGAAGAATCCTCTACCAAGCTCTACCCTGCCCACATTTCCTTTGGAAGTGGCCAAAAAAATGTCTCCACCTATAGCTAAGAGTATTTCTTCATAATGCTATTAAACATGTCAGTCCTTCCGCCCTCGTTTTTGAGATCCGAATTTAGATGATTCATTGTTGCAATACTAGATTGTCATATCAACCTTCAATGGTCAACCTCGAAATTTGTGGCAGACTAAGAAACGTTGACCAAACAAATATTTGGGATCTCACAAAGGAAAAGATAAAAATCCTCATTTAGTTATAAAAGAAGACGTTGTCTTCGTAAACAAAATAATTATAAACAATCAAAAGAAGATAAACACAAAAGAGTTTCTCAAACGAGGAGCTCAACAAAATTGCGACGAGAGAGGATAGTCTTCTAATGAATATCATCGAACCAATGACTCGTGCTTTGTATGTGAAAAATGAGGTCAATATGTTAGAGAATTGTTTGTTGAGGAAAGAGCAAACAAAAGGCAATTTACCACCCTCCAATAAGCAAAAGAAATAAAATAGTGAAGAAAAATGGAACGTTGAGACTCTGCAACAACAAATGAGCAGTAGAGAAATTCAATTTTAGCCTAGAGATTGATGGTATGGTCCTCTCTAAACAACATTAGTTGGATATGTGAGAGTTGTGGATGATATCAATACTTTTTTCTTCACATCACGTCATAAAACAAATTATTCACATTGATTGAGACTATGATATCACGTGAATCTTATCAATATAAGCAAAAGGGAAACACATAGAGCAAATGGGACTAGGTTTCAAAAAATCAAAAAGCTTATCTTACAACTAGTCGTAACACATGCATTGCACGAATTTTTTTACATAGATTTTTTTTTTCTATCTAAAAAAATTCAGTGAGCTGGAGGCTGGACCGAACTACAGCCCGGCCTAGCCCCCGTCCGTCCCTTCTTGTAATAAGTTTACTAGTTCATCTTATGAAAAAACTAATATGAACTATTAATTAGGGCTTGAATAATATGACTCATATTCATTCATCAGGAAAAAATCAATTTAGCTGAAAATTATTATTTCTAATTTGAACTTATATTTAACCATCTAACCCCATTTGGATGACTTACAGGCTACTAAATTTAAATTTGTTTTTGTACTTTTATTTATCTTTTTTTTTTTTATGAGAGATGAATTCACTCCATTGTTAGTTTATGCACTTTTCGTGTGTGTACAGTCATAGTTTGTCTCATAGCGTGAAATTTAAAATTTTATCTATTATGTCCTCTATACAAAGAATTATTATTATGTGGTCAAAATGAATGTAACACTCAGCACCATCATGTGGTTAAAATTACAGAAAACTCTATATAAAATCCACAACGTTCATTCAGAGAAAAATTTTAATAGTCACATAGAGAGATGAAGCTCTTGGTGCAGAATTCATTGTCATATTGTGTGAAGAAGAACAAGCCATGCATCGGTTGGGTAGAAGTGTATTTCAAGGATTGCCTCTGCAACCTAAGAGATGAATTATCCTTTGGTTTTGGACTTGTTAGCTTAGTGTGCTGGGGATTTGCAGAAATCCCACAAATTATTACTAACTTCCGCACCAAATCCAGCCATGGCGTTTCTCTCCTCTTTCTTCTCACTTGGACTGCAGGGTATGTATGCATTTCTGTTATTTGTTCAACCTTCCGATTTTAAACTTCTCTTTCTTAAACTGATATAATAGTTTCTTTAAATTAAAACACAGTTTATGCATTTTTCTGGTTTGGGCTATAGAAATTTATTCAGGACTTTTCTTGGTGCAGTGACATATTCAATCTAGTGGGTTGCCTTCTTGAACCAGCAACGGTAAGTCACTATATATATATACACATATATATATTTCTCCTTCTCTCTACCCCTTTTTTCTTGCACTAACTAATTCTTTTTCATTATCTTTTTTTTTTTTTTGTTTTCTTGATGCAGTTGCCCACCCAATTGTACACAGCTGTGGTAAGAAAAATCTGAAACGAATTTCTAAAATGAGTGCATTCTAAACCAGTTGGTCCATTCATGTCCTTGATTTTTTTTATTTTTTTCACAGCTCTACACCATAAACACAGTGATACTAGTTTTGCAGAGCTTATATTATGATCACTTCTATAGTTGCTGGAAAGGTCGACACAAAGAGTCTTTTCATGAGGTATCATTTAATTTTCAACCGTGTTACGGGCCCTGACCATCCAGGACAGACCCCAAGCCAATAGAAGGCCGCCACATCGCCCCCATGGCCCTGGCCAAGTATCTTTATCCTTTCATTTTAGGAAATTGCACTTTGTTCTGAGTTCTAACTAAGAATTATTTGAACTGTACTACTAATGAGTAATCTTGGATTAGGTTGATGAAGTGATAAAGCCTCTAAAATCACCAATGCCACAAGATTCTGCCATTCCAATACCTAAACGCAATCTAATGGCAACAGCTCGAAGGGATGTCTATTATTACACGTGGGTACAAACCTTAAGATTGTCTGAATTTGTTTGTATTATTCTGTCTATACCAATTTACTATCAATTTGTCTAGCCATGGACAAAATTAATTCTTTCTGGCAACAAAATTCTGCAGGTCGGCAAGATCATTGGCAGGCAGCACAACTCCGCCAATTCGATCTTATCTGTGGCCTATTAGAAGTGGTCCTTCGGCTATGGGGCTCGACAATGACTCGTCATCTGATGATGAGACGGGTGAAATTTCGAAAAAACACATTAGCCAACCAAAGCCAATAGCACGATCAGTGAGTAATCTTTTATGTTATAACAAGTCGACTTATTTTTGGTACATGTACAAGTCAAAAGGATTCTATTTTTTTTTTTTATTATTATTAAATGTTTCAAGTCATTTGATCCCATGATCAAGTCCAAACTAGAAATATTTTGAGTTCGAACAGACCCTTCAATTCTTATCCTGATTTATTTGTGAAACAAGATAAGTAGGAAAGGCTTGCTTCTTGAATCTTTCTTCCCACTTGTTTGTATTGCAAAATTGACCAGAGAAATTATATTGCATGACGAATTCGATTGTGTTAGATTGCAATATGAAATTCTTCCAAGTTAAAGAAACTAGTTATCCAAGTTTATTTGGCAGAGAATTTCAGAATTTTTAATGGATATGAACATGTTAACAGGCTGGTTATGGTGCATTTTTAGCTACAACAATAAGCATGCCTCAGCAAACTAAGGCCTTGATGCAAGTATACAGTGGATTCACAACGAGGAAACTATTACAAGTAAGATTGAGGTTGTAACAAAATTAAGTAATTCTACTCATCTTCTTATAATTTGTGCTTATATATACCCATTTGGCAGGAACATGATTCAGAAAATGTGTATGGCCAATGGTTGGGATGGATGATGGCTGCCGTATACATGGGTGGTCGACTACCTCAGATATGGCTGAATGTATGTTAATGTTTTTTCAATATTAAACTTTCTTCCCCTTCAATTTGCCACTAATAGTTCTTGCTTTTCTGATCAGATCAAAAGAGGCTCAGTCGAGGTAAATTTTTATAGCAATATTTGGTAAGAGTATCGCCGTTTGTTATCTAATAATATACAATTCATCCAACCAGATAAACCATTAGTAGTTTTTGCTAGTGAACATATAAATCAAAAACTCATATTTCTATATGATTACTATGTAGGGCTTGAATCCCCTGATGTTTATCTTTGCATTGCTTGCCAATGCCACTTATGTGGCCAGGTACATACATAATCTCTCACACATAAAAGCACAAGTTCAAGAGTCGAACTTGCTCTGATGACACGCCTTTTGTTCACTCGACACACTTGAGTCGGACTCTCTCTAATCTCTCAGATTTGTCTCTACTTGATGCAGCATTCTCGTAAGATCAACTGCTTGGAGTAAAATCAAAGCCAATATGCCTTGGTTGCTGGATGCTGCTGGCTGCGTCGTTCTAGACTTATTCGTATCCTTTTCATCTTCTGCTCAATTTCTATCAGTGTGCTCAAAATCAAGCCCAACAATTTAGATTAAAGAGGTCCCTATTGGCCTTATTACATGCTTGCGCATGCAATGATAAAATAAATCCAACAAGAATGTGTTAAAAAGTACAAAATTTCAAGATTGAGGTTATACCTTAACACAACTTCATAGATAATATTACAGTATGCATACTACAAGAATTTTCGCAAGAAAACTTCGAGAGGCGGAGTAGACTACGGAGACTATGTCGAAGCTAACAGTGAGGATTAAGTAATCCTGGGAAGTATGTTCCTATCTTCAGAGAGAACAGGTTGTCTATTTCCTGTAACTGATTTGATCGTGTAATTCCATTTTTACTTGGTGCGTAATGATGGAAGTCGGAAGATGGAGCCAAAGATCAAATATTCAAGACACTTTATTTTATCATTTTATTTTAATTTGTTTTACTGGTTTAATAAAACGGTTGTACTAAATGTACCCAATATGTTTAAATAATGATTTACATACACACGATATGGTAATTTATGATTGGATCGGAATTTCTTCGACCAAGTAAAAAAGAAAAACTTCTCCACTTAACACCTCATCTATATGTAAATCATTATGTAACTGATTATGTACAAGTAGCATTATTCTTAATAAAATACTTTTGGTCGAGGTTATTTGTCATTTAGTCATTTGAGTTCTTTCTTTTTTCTTTTCTGTAAGTTTTTGCTATGGCTAAATATATTCACGATTAAATATATTGCTACTACAATTTGTATGTTTAACCACTTTGTAAATACACCTTAATTAAGAAAATGACAATAATATGATTAAAAAAAAAGAGAGAGAGAAACTCAAATCTTAAAAAAAAAAAATAATAATAATAATAAGTGAAGCAAAGAAAGAAAAAAGAGAAGAAAAGGAAGTTTAATAGTGCTAAGAGGCTTGTGGTGCACATAAAAATTAAAGAGATAATTAAGTGGTTATTTATGTCGGGAGCCGCTATTGTTACATATCCATCACACTTTATTTTTGTATCTCTCTCTATTAAATTAAAATTTTAAAAAATTACTATTTTTATCGGCATCAGTGCATCACATTCCAATATTGTCCTTATTAAATTTATTTAATTAAACACTATATATTCACACAAATCTTATATATTCATTTCATTCTAAATGCATCTCTAATACAATTTCAAAATACTTCAACCATTACATATAATGCCAAAGACAAACTCAAAAATTAAAAAGGTACGCGATAAAAAATTTAAACCCTTGAATCGATATGATATAGTTAAGTAAAATATATTTCTAGGGGAGAAATCCAACACATTATTATTCAGAATAAATATGAACTACTAAGAATCTAAATAAAATGTTCTTAAATTCAAGAATAGACTACATGTGAATTGCATAACATGACAATGAATAATCATAGAACCAATCAAGAAACACAAAAGACAATGATCATAGAACAAATCAAGAAACACAAAAACTCATATTGAGTTTAAGAATTAATTTTATTAACTCTTCATACTTCATGTATCATCATGGGGCATATTACAGTGAAAAGGGGCAAGGATGTGAAAAGTCAGATATGTAGAACAAGCCCATAAACCGTTAAAAAGTGGAAGAAAATCACCAATTAATTAGTATTAATATACGTACTGTGGATTCTTGGGGGGAAAAAAAGCAGAAAAATTGGAACCTAGAAAAAATACTTGCAATGAGGTTGAAGCCTCCATTTACAGGTGTTTTTAAAGTTTTAAGTGGCTAAATTTATGAGGTTTTAGCTTTTTAGGATGTGTTTAATTTGTTATTGTTAGTTTTATATTTTGTATTAACGATTCTGTGAACAAAATGACCAACTTAAACAATCATAAAGTTTAGGGACTGAATTATAAAGTTTCATAGTTGGTAGGATAGCGCAGGGTTCGGGGTTCCATGTCTGGAATAAAAAGGATTCACACCGATTTTTCGCTAGTTGCTCGCTGGAGTGCTGATCGAGCAGAGGAATCAGAAACTGCCTTGTTCGGCCTTCGCCCTACTGTCGCTCGAGCGACGTTTTTACGGCCGACATAATTTTTCTTTTCCGAGAATTTTA
>CAIGRS010174549.1:0-11761 GCA_903798395.1 Fraxinus floribunda | reverse complement strand
ATGAATACATTAAATCTAAAAAAATCGCACATGTATACACCAGATCACTCTAAAAAGTTAAGCCATTCCATTATTAAACGACAAAAATTGAATTCAAATGATCAACAAGGAAATCGTCGAGGTTAAAAAAAATAGCAAAAACTAAGGAGTCCAGAAATAAGTAAAAAAAAAAAAAATCGTGTTCAAAAGGTTAAAAAAGAGGATGATAAAAGAAAGGAAAAAAAGCCACTAATTCCACCATAATTCAAAGTTGGGAATCAAAGCAGATATTCTCTTACAAATTGCATAGACAAACTAACCATGTATGCCTTCGAGAAGATGGGTCTCCCTTCCATGCTTTAAGCATATCTTCTTAAAAACAATATGTTTGGTTTAAGTTTAGCCAATATTTTTGATAGAATGATAAGATTCTAGCTATAAATATGCAAAATCATCATAAAAACCATCATTCTAGACTTGACCAAATTCATATTTGGGGCTCAATTTGAATGAAACTTTGCCCCTGTTTCTGGAAAAAAAAATAGAGAAAACATAGGAATTTGATCAGACACTAGTATGTATAGAGAACTAAAACCTTAAAATAGATATGATATCTATTTATCTATCTAGAACTAACAAAGTAGAATTCTATGAAGAGTTTATCAAAAAACACCAAAAATCTAAAAGAAATAATCTATAATATGCTCAAACAACCTAGAAGTTATAGCACAATAGAAGAAAAAAATAAATCAACTTACCAATCAAAACCTCAAAACAAATCTCAAAATTTATGTCCCTTGGACCCGTCGATTCCATATCCCTTGGCAATTCATGAATGAGTAATAACTCTACACGTACCCGTGTAATGATAACACTTAATATGTAAGGAATACAGTTCTGAACGTATCCCGATCGGCATAATACTTAATGGAGAAGAAATCGGTAAAGTCAGCTGCATGAAAAACACAAATGCATAGTTTCCATATAATACTTCATTCCAAGGTGATAAGGTTCAATGGTCAACAATTGAGGCATTAACGTGCACACATATTAATGGCATGATACTTAATGGAGAAGAAATATGAGAAGTCGGCTGCATGGGAAACACAAATGCACCATTTCCATATAATAATTCATTCCAAAGCGATAAAGTTGAATACTCAACAAATGAGGCCCTAACGTGTCCATATATTAATGGTACAAGTTGAACCATATCTACGGTGAAGGGTAATATAGAAATTAGCTACTTACATTTATTTGAATAATTCATTTTGGACACACGTGCAACAGTAATATGCGAGTAACAATTTCCGTGGCCAAAGGAATCGTAAACCCCAAATAACATTTCTAAGTGTGTCTCCATGGCTTACGAACACGTCATCACCTCGCTCCGCATTGCCTGCTACATGGTGGTTCCCAGTAGCTTAGACGTTGTCTTATTTCACTTTTAAAAAAAAAATTGCACACTTATTAACAGCTATATGTACATGCATTTATACGACTCTCTGTAAAAGAAAAATCAATCTTCATGGAGAAGATATGTATACATGTATTTATATGTTTATGTAGAAGGAAAATCAATCTTCATGGACAAGATTCGTGGACATAAAATATAAGAAGTCATTTGCATGGCAAACACAACTGCATTGGAAACCATAGAATATCTCCTTCCAAGGTGATAGGGTTGAATAGTCAACAATAGAGGCTTGGAAGCTATTGATTCATTAAATCGTGTAACATTTCAGAATGTAGTGATGGAATACCAAGGCATCGCTTTTGGATGGTAGTGATACAGTAATCTGTGAGTGACATTTTGGAATGAACAGTGAATACCCAAGCCTCTCTTTTATTTTGGACGCTAGTGCAACAGTAATATGTGAGTAGTTTTTGGGAATGAATAGTGATATTACAATAAGCTATTGCACTCTAGTGGCTATGTGCTACTTATCTTAAAATTAGGTCCAAGGTTCAAACCTTTTGAACACAATAAATTTAAGGAAAATTTCTTGAAATTCGGTCAAACCAGTCCAATGGACCTATTTAATATAAAAATGGCCAATAAAATTCCGTTTTTGATCGAATCATTTGCACTTTTATCTAATTATTCTACCCGCCCTAGTCAACGGCCCTAGTCCGAACTACCGGTTCAAGACAAGTTTTATAACTATGCTATTGAGTATGAAAAACCTCTTCGAATTTTTCTACGAGTTATTTTCAGAAGGCCCTAATTTTCCAATTGTGCCAATAAGATTTTTTTTACTTCTACATAGATGTGGGTGCGAACGGTGAGAAACTCAACCTTAATACCAAGATCTTTAAAATTCTATGATTTTTACATATAAATAAATTAATCAAGAAACATACATTGAATCATAATGATTAATCATAAAATTTGGACCTGCAAAATAAAGAAAAATAAGAAAAATAAAGAAAATGTTCACTATTTTCCTCTCTGTAATTGAATGTGTATAATTTGATGGGATACATTCACATTTATGGTCAGAGAGAGGCAGTTTCTAATGGGCTTTAAAACTACTCACTTTCCATCAAAGTGTACAATTTAGAAAATATCATGTGGGCCACAATTATTTTGTCTTTCATTCTCTTATTGGCTCGTGTAATATTGCCTCGTTATGTGGTCTATAATGTAATGCGCATATTATAAGCCAAAATCCCTCGTACATTGGTCGCTTAATAAATCATCTTTAAGTAAAGATCAATAAAAGTAATGGCGGTTGTACACCATTATTTCAACATAATTCCTTCCTTAGTACTATGATATTAGTCCTTAGTTAACATGATATGTAATGAGAAACTCAATAATTCTATTACAACAATACATTCGTAAAAACTATCTATGTCGACATTCAAATAATCTATTCATGTACACATACCAATTATTAAGACATGAATAATATTTTTTGTCGAAAATAACACATAAACAAGCTCAAAGTATCAAATACATAAACATCATAAATTGCATAATGTCAATGATCATTTTCAATAATGCTCATTCTTTTGACATGTTCCTTTAATGTCTTTGGTGACAAGCCTTTCATTATGCTCGATTAACACTTTTTGTCTTTGAACTTCTTCTTTAATGACAAAGCACTTCAATTATATGTGTTTAGCACCCTTAGAGTACTTGTCGTTCTTTGAAAAAAATACAGTTGCATAATTGTTACAATAAAGTGTTAGCGACTTAACAATACTGTCGACAATTCCAAGCCCCAAAGTAACATTCCGTAGCCAATTTCCTTGAACTGCGGCCTCAAAACATGCCACAAACTCAACTTTCATATGGATGTAGTAATGACTGACTGCTTCGCACTTTTCAATGATATACGAACAAGTAGCCAAATGTGGACTTTCTAGTATCCACACATCTACAAAGTCGGAATCTGAATACCCATTGGCCTCCAAGTTATAATATCACCTACAAGGGAGCATGTGGTCTTTCATTCTTTGCACGTATCTCAACACTTTCTTTGTAATTTTTCAATGATAAATTCCTATGTTACTTTGATACCTACCAGCATTCCAACAAAAAAACTGATATCTAGCCTAGTGCAAGTCTAAGCATACATTAAGCTCCCAACAAGAAATGCCTAAGGAATAGCTATCGTTTGTTTGCGTTCCGATTCTAAGGACATTCTATGAGACTAAATTTGTCTCTTTTTCGAATTGAAATGGCACTTGCTGAACATTTTTACATCTTAAATATCTCTAAAATTTTATTGATATATACTTTCTGAGATAACCATAACAATACTTGTGACATATCTTGAAATATTTCGATTCAATCACATAAGCTGCATCTCCTATACAAAATAGCAAGATATCATCAACATACAAAATCAAGAATATAAACTTCATCCCACTGACCTTTAGATATATACAATGATGAACAATGTTTTCCTTAAATCCAAAGTAAGTAATTGTATCGTCAAACTTAAGATATCATTGACTGAAAGCTTGTTTAAGTTCGTATATTGACATGTTTAACTTACACAGCATGCGTACCTTTCTTTCAGCTAAAAAACCTTTAGGTTGATTCATATAAATTTCTTCATCCAAATTTCCATTTATAAATGTTGTTTTCACATCCATTTAATGTAACTCTTAGTCATAATGAGCTACTAAAATCATTATAATTCTGAGTGAGTCTTTATTGGAAACTGGCGAAAAGGTTCTCCTTATATCAATGCCATCTTTTTGAGTAAAATGTTTGGCAATAAGTCTAGCTTTATATTGTTCAACACATCGCTTAGTCTTAAAGATCCATTTGCGCCTAACTCTATTACACAATTCAGGTAATTCAACGAAATCCTAGACATCATTATGTTCCATAGATCTCAAGTCATCTTTCATAGTATCTAACCACTTATCCAAATTAGCACTTTTAATAGCATGTGAAATTGAAACTAGATCATCATCAACAATTCATAAGTCAAATTTAGACTTTTGTAGGTAAACCACACAATCATCAGCAATAGCAGGTATACATTGTCATTGTGACCTTCTTAATACTATTTCATTGTGGTTCATTTAGTGCGGGTTCATTATTAGCAACTTCATTGTGAGGTTCTTGAAGTCATTCAACAATTTGAGGAACAACATTAGAATAAATTGAGGGTAGAGAAACTTGAATTTTCGCATTTTGTGGTTCTACATTCCCAATAAATTCTCTATTTTCAATGAACCTAACATTTCTAGTTTTAACAATTCTAGTACTATGGTTAGGATAATAAAGTCTATATCCCTTTGATTTTTTTGGATAACCAATGAAATATTCACTAATTGTTCTTGAGTCTAGTTTCTTTTCATGTGGATTATAAATCATTGCTTCTACCAAGCAAGCCCCAAACATTCAAGTGCTTTAAACTGGATTTTCTTCTAGTCCACAATTCAAAGAGAGTCTTTTCGAATTACCTCACTAGGAACCATGTTCTGCAAATACATAGAAGTCTTTAACGAATAAATCCACAAAAAAATAGGAAAGAAGGTTTGCTTAACATACACCTAACAATTTCCATTAAAGTACAATTACGCCTTTCAGATAGAGATGACAGCGGTGCGGGGTACCCCCATCCCGCCTCGTGCCCCTTGCCCCACCTTAGATGGGGTGGGGTAGGGCTCTGAGCAAGGCAGGTGCAAGGCGCAGGCCTGCCCCATTTATATTTTTTTTCACTTAACTATTGTTTTTTTTTTGTCCTTTGAAATGGCCTTTATATACATCCCCTTGCTTCCTTAGCCCCAACTCAGTTTCGACCATTTGAATGAGCATTTTCTCTATCTCGATTTTAGCAACGGGATTAACAATAACGTATAACCCACCTACACATCACAATTCAAAAATATGAATTTAAACATTGAAAAGGTAAAAGCATTTACCTGGACATTTCCATGTGGATCCCTTTCAAGCATCAATTGATCCTAAATTGCTAGAGGTAAACATTCAAAAAGCTGAAGAGACTTTGGATCAAGTTTCTTTTTCCATATACCAGCTTCATCTTTAGTTTCGTCGGCCAATTTTTCATTTAGTTCTGTAATGAGATGCTAGACCTGAAATTAAACTTTTTTTTCAGTGACTAATTTTTTTTTGTAATTAAATTTTTTATTCTTCACGGGGCTGGGCAACCCGTGACCCAAGACGAGGCGACAATTCCCGTCCCATCAACCCATCGAGGCGGGACAGGGTGGGTTTTTTTGTCATCACTACTTTCAGATACACCATTCTATTATAGTGTGTCTGGTATAATGTATTAAGAACATATGTCATGTCTTTCAAGAAATTTAGCAAATGGACCAGGGTGTTGTCCAATTTTATCATACTTTACATAATATTCACCACCTCTAATGAATCTAATAATTCTCACATTTCTATCTAATTGATGTTCAACTTCATTGATAAAGACCCCTAAAGCATTTACAATTTGAAACTTTTAATGCAGCAGATAGACATAACCATAATCAGAAAAGTCGTCAATAAAGACGATAAAATATTCTTCTACACAGAAGGATAGAATATCAACAGGCCCAAATATATCAGAGTGCATTATCTCAAGTTGTGTTCTTCTTATTACTCTTTTTTGTGTGTTTGGTTTGTTTACATTTAATACAATCTTCACAGGTTCTAAGATCAATGAAATCCAAGTTAGGAAGAATTTAATTTTTACTAATCGTTCTATCATTTCCTTGAATATATGACTTAAACATTTATGCGACAAGTTAGCAGATCATTCATTAAATAAACCATGTTTAGTACAGCATTATGATGCAAGGTTAAAAGATTCTCAACAAAGAGGTTATCAAGCTTTAATTTATATAAGCTGTTACAAAGTATAGCGAAACAGATAAGATGATTTTGTTTAAACAAACTTAAACATCTATTTCCGCCATTATAGAAATATCTTACAGAATCAAGTTTCAATGAGAAAACTAAATTGTGAGAAATAGAACGTACATAAAGAGGTTGAAATAAATCTAAACGATGCCCAGTAGCTAAAATTAAACGATAGGTTTTGACGGCATCAACTGAAGCTTTGATTCGATTGCCAATGAAAACAAACTTTTCATTTGGATTTATATCTGGATTGAAAGAAATCCCATTATTGTATTGGTAACATAAGTGGTGCATGCGAAATCAATTTATCAAGTATTATAAGGAGCTTTTTCCAAATTAGATTCGATACATGCATAAGTACTAATCTTACCTTTAGTTTCGAATCATGCGGTACATTTCAGGTTGACCCTTTTATGGTGCCGAGGCTTGCAATAGAAATAGCATGTATCTTTCTTGCGTTACTTATTGTGGATTTGGATAGAATACTTATTTATCATTAGTAGTCATTGCTTAATTCCCTTTTCAAACATTTTCTTATATTTATTTCCAACTCCTTGATAACTTATGAGATGAACAAAATGAGTTTATTGATTCTCGACAATGTCTCATCTTGCTCGAGCATACTATGCAATTTATAGAAGGCATTAAATTTCAAATTATCTATATGATTACACGTACGATATTATTATTCTTAACATCTATTATTCGTGTTGTTGTGTTGTAAACTTATTTTGCGTCGTCCAACATTACATCAAGTAACTAATTATCTAATTAGTGATCGATCAATTAAATAAGGCAATGTGAATACAAAATTAATCAAGAAATACAAAAAAAAAAATGAAACTAAACTAGTTGTCTTGAGCAAAAATAAATAATATGGTTCATCTACATCTAATACAAAAAGGGATCTAAACTAGCGTGATTTTATACAAATTCCAAGAAGAATAATAGAGAAATATCACCTAGATCATGAAATAATATAAAAAATGTTGATCTTCAAGTTTAAGGTTGAAATCTTCAATTTCTTAATTTCTTAATGTAATTGGCATTCACTTTTTTCTAGAATTTGATCTTCTCTCAAAATATAACAATTGGCCTTGTCCTTATGAACTTGATGGTTTGTTATGGTATTAAGAGATTAGAGAGAATTGCTCGATATTTTGCCCAAGTTTTGTATTCATATGAGCTAAAAATCAGGTCAAAATCGCATTACAATTAAAATTCAAGAAGAATTTCAACTAAAAAGGAATTTGCACCATAGGTCCCTGGACTTCCTTACACGCTCGCTTGAGGAATTGATGATCTGCACAAACATTAGTATATTTGTCATAACTTTCTCTTTCAAGATATCCGATCGAGGCGATTCAAAGTCTGTTAGAATATTAACTCAAAGGATTACAATTCTTCTAGAAATAGTATTTTTTCAATTCTAACGTTTACTATGCGAAACATGAGTCTAAATTTGAGGCTGAAAATCTGGAGTATAATTTTTTCGGCTTGAAATTGATTATATTTCAATTCTTCACTCATTTGACTTCTAATTGAGTTTATGTGATCTCCAATCATCGTTTCGTTGTCTGAATCAGCTATTGGATATTTTACACTTTGGTCCTCAAACTTTTGATTAAGATCTTTTTGCCCTTTTTTACTCTTTTTGTCCAATTCAATCGATATGTATCGAGTTTTACCTAACAAACAAAATTAAAATATAATTAAGTTATCATTCATCGAAATCAACAACAAATATCCCGATTTAATAGTCTAAATAAGTGTATAAAATACATTTATCAAATACCCCAAAAAACTTGAACATATGTTTGTCCTCAAACAAACTTATAACATAATTTAAACAAACTTTCTAAACAGATATGGTTAGGTAATTTGCCTTTAGCCTCAGGATTAAAATTTTCTTATTTAAACTATAAAACACTTCAAAATCACATTGCTAAATTTAATTTCTACTTATCCAATGCAAAACCAACTTATGTGTGAAAATTCTTGTAAAACATCATAAATTTATAAAGTGATTCAAGTCACAACCCTCAATGGTGAAATTTGTCATTTCAAACTAATCACCACCCTCTTTAGTTTGGTTAAATTTTACTAATTACATTTTAGCATATCAACAAATGAGGATTCTACTTATTTTTTATTGCTTCAATCTCCAAGAATTAACTAAAATAATAATCCCTTGTCAAATATTTAATTCTCTCAAGCAATTTTTTGAGGTTTAATCAAGCCAAGTAGTGTGTCTTCTATTTCATGAAGTTTGTGTGTATTCTGTTTCATGTACTAGTTTGATCCATTTTTGAGTTTTTTTCTTGGATCTTGAATAAGTGTCTTCATTGTGACCTTTTATGATAGCTTCACAACAAGGCATTTTGTTCTCTTTTTTACGCAATAATTGGTGTAATGCCCCTTATTAAACTCTTATTCTAAATAATCGAACATATTAAGATTTTTACATGATTTTCATTTTATTGGCCTTAGACAATCTACACAAAGTTTAACACACACGAAATTCATATTTATATCAATGTCTCCCTACAACAATTCAATCACCCTCAAATTATAATAGAATTGGTTTAATGATGTACAATTCAGTGATTGTTTGGGTTTAACATCTAAGGTTTATTAATTGTTTTTCAACCTATACATAATTTTTTTTTTGTAAAAGGAGGGCGGTACCTCCGAGATTTTATTAAAATGTCCTCACTTGTGGTGGAGAAATATCGTGGTTACAAATGATATCAAAGAAATCAATAAATAAGCAAGTATTACTTCCCTAACAGTGAAAGTAAAGAATAAAAGGAAAGTAGTAAAAAATGAGTATCCTAACAGTGAAAGTAAAGAATAAAAGGAAAGCAATAAAAAATAAGTACTACTCCACTTGCAAAAATAAAAGTTTAAGCAAAATACAAATACCTAAACTCTAGTGCTGGGCAAATCATACATGACAATCTGAACAAGCACCCTGATATGTCGTGAACTTATACATAATTTTGAATCAATTAATCTTTCATAATGCAAAACATAAATCTTGTGTACAGAAATATCAAATTTCACACGAATAAACATAAATCCACTAGCATGTAAATTTTTCACAATTTATAGTTTAACATATTATTTCAAAATATGCATCATAATATGCAAGCTTATCTAACTCACACAAACACACAAAACCAATAATAAACTACTTTTTAAAATTTTTTGTTCTTTTTTGTACTCGAACAAGCATACAAAGCAGTACAAAAAATAGTAAAAATAGATAAATACTCGATGTTTTCCCGCCCTCAAACTTACAAAAGGCTTTGCTCTTAATGTTTAAAAATATAACAAGTAATAAATAAAAATTAAGGGTAAAGAAGGAAACTAAATACTCTCAAGTATCAATCTGAATGTGGTATATGGACTGCGTGAAAGTGTTGGATCAATTATTATGTCATTTTCCTTGTCCAGATCTTCTAGGTGTCATGCTCCTTCAAGATAATTAAAAATTAATCATAGCCTAGAATAATTTATAATAATTTCAAACACACCCTAAAAGGAAGTATGGGGATGAAGGTATCCTAGACTTTATTTCCCCACAACATCGTCAAAAACTTATTTGTGCGAATCCCGCAAACATACGTGATTGTTGATAAGTAACAGATTTGATGAGTTGAGAGTATACATGTATTTTCGACATTCGATAAATATATGGTATTTAACTTTTTTTTCCCAAGAGATATTAGTTTTATTCTAATCACTACCCAAATATATTCATAGTATAAATTTGAATAATTAGAATGCATTAAATTTCATATTAACTATATGATTGCACATGCGATATTGTTATATCTAATATATTTTGCTAGTATGTCGACTTTGTCACATTCTAAACTTATTGTGAGTTGCCTTGATAAGTGTAGTTTCTACACTTATTCGAGGCCTTGAATCATGATATTTTATTGTTTTTCGGATAAAATTCTATCTAATTTATGTTATATAATATTTCGTAGGTAAACTTTATGTTCAATGAAGAATTGAAGAAAAGAATGCAAAAGTGGTGAAAAATGACAAAATCCAAATATGAAACTTTGGAGAGAAATAATACATTAAATGCGTTGGAGTTAAATGGGCCTCAATGTCGCTAAAATATATATATAACACACAAAGATGGAAGGGGAAGAAAAAAGAAACGTACGGGAAAGAGGAGAAAAGGTGGGGGCTGAAGAAGAAAAAGGAAATGCACAGGGACGAAGGAGAAAAAGAAGAGAAAAAAGAGAGGAAAAAAGTGAGAAAGAAAGAGGTTGAGAAGTAAAAAAGAGTGGCTGGGAAGAGAGAAAAGAGGAGATAAAAAAAAGACAGAAAAGAAAAGTTGATAGTAGAAAGAACAGAAAGGAAAATGATACATGCACAGCTTGAAGAAAGGAGACGACACAAATATAAATCTCATGTTTTATCAATTTTTAGTGATATCGTTCCACTTTTACGTATTTTTATTTTTACAGTTTGAGTAATTAATTTTCATATTAGGAAAAACAATAAAGTCGACTTGTGATCCTTTATTTTTTTTTATTCAAGATTTATATGATTTATTTTTATATGTGTTGGTTTTACTATAAATTTAATGCATTGAATTATTTGATCACTAATTTGATGATTATGTGAGTCTTTTACGAATCGATAGGTGAATTTGAGATTTAGATCATATAGTAAAATTCCGTAAATTAGTATAACGTGTAGAAATACATATATTAATTATTGCGGTCATAATATGGTCTTAGGATTAGTGTTTCGTTTAAATAAAATTGATTCAAATAGAGATGCGAAATTTAATTAGTTAAATGGGCTCAATGAGAACTCGAGAGGGGTACATTGAATACAATAGAAGAATTTGATCGAACGCTACATTAGGTTATGAATCTTGAATTAAGAATTAAGGTGATCAATATATGAAATTGTTAGGTCCTAATATTCATTACGTATTTGAATCTTCAATCATCCGTTGTTTGCAAATTTTTTTATATTTTCAATTTGTTAAAAGTTGTTAGGAAAAATAATTACAACCAACATAATTATTTACTTACTTTTGTGAAATAGGAGTTAGAAAATTTGATGAAGTCCTGAAGTATAGTTTTTGTAGAAATGATATCCGGACTTAAAGATCTACTATATTGTTTGTTACGATATCGTACACTTACGATATAAAACATGCAACACTCATATACTGCAATGAACAACTAATTATCTAATTAGTGATCAATCGATTAAATAATGTAATGAGAATACAAAATTAATCAAGAAACGTAAGAAATACTAAACTAATAGTTTTTAATTAACATAAATTAATTAATTATAGAGTTCATTTTCATCCAAGGCAAATATGGATCTAGCCTAACATAATTTTGCATAAATTACAAGTTGAATAATAGAAAAATATCACCCCGGATC
>CAIGRS010174525.1:0-15172 GCA_903798395.1 Fraxinus floribunda | reverse complement strand
ACACTAATGTGTGTGGGCTGTACATTTACAGTCCTCTAAGAACTGTAAATGTAGCAACTCTCTAATAATTTTAGGCGATTGTTCAATGAATTAAAATAAAAGTTCCCAACCATAACTTTTCTATAAAAATTCTCAGCTAAGACTTCTATATGCAATTTTTGTTCTTAATGCACAATATATCCACGCATATATATAATAATATATACCTGGATTGTATTTAAAGTGTCGGGCCAGATACCCTCTTCGTAATGAAGAGGAGCACCTATCGACACCAGCTAAGCCCCCTTAAAACCATGGGACGTAATGACACACTCGATCTATATTCGCAACTCGATCATGTCAATCTTGCTTCACTCAGCTACCACGTTCCGAATGAACCAACTGCAATAGAATATTAGATCCCAATGTTTCATGCAAGGAGCATTTGGGTGTCTAACCTAGCAAATGGAGTATTCTTTCCTCAACGTTTCAATTAATTTGTTACACCTTGCTACCATTTTCCATTAAACTTTTCCACGTTATTTTGAAATAAAATGTGAATTTTGCCAACAAAGAACTTTAGTAAATAAAGGACTATTAATAAGTGTTTACTCTTAATAGTCTTTGTTCGTTGAAATTGGAGTGATTGGAAAGGTGGGGAGGCCTCCAATTTGAAATATGCTTGTTATAAAATAAAGGGGCTTTCTGAAATTTTTGGCACACCAATTTTTAGGGAATTAGGCTACTTTAAATACTAGTTATTTAGGAAAAAAAAAAAAAGAAAAGGAGCACAATACTAACACGAGAGGGTAAGTCACGCGACTTTAATAGGCTAATTATGCACTAGAGTTGATACCTTCCGTCCCTCCATTCTCCACTCAAAGGGTCTGTTTGATTGCAAATGTGAAATTTGAGTGGGAAAAAAATGAATTATAGAGAATTGAATAGTCGAAAATTTGTTTTATTGGAAATTGTAATTAATTGTGTTTGATTGGTATAATTTGTCACTGAAAAATGTTGAAAGTTTGGTGTTTGTTTTGACTTTGTTTTGCATGAAAATTGTCAATAAAAGTGATAAATTTTTTTTACCATTGTGTCTAAAAAAATTTCCAATTGCAAATAAAAAAAAAGGGTGGAAAACCAAAAACCACCAAAACGACAAGAAAACAATTTCATTGAAAAGTGGGAAAATGAGACGCATGAGTGAAAAATTGGAAAAGGAATTCCATGGAAAATGTTGGCTACCAAACAGCCCAAAACTTGAAAACATGGAAAATTTCAGGTTTCAAACAGGGCATAAGAGTTTTACCTTGAAGACATGTAGTACCAAAAATACTAACACGAGAGGGTAAGTCAAGCGACTTTAAGACTGATTTTTGTGACTCTCTTATGCCAACATTTCTTAACTCTAATTTTCTGTTTTATATGTTAATAACTTATGCTATAAATATTGTTATTTATTATCCAAACTATAAAATCACACAAATCACTTATTTAAATCCTAACACTTACTTCGAAATTGAATGATATTAGAAAACCGAATTGTTAGGTAAACCGACATATCTACTAGAAAATATGTGATAATTACACTTATTATGTGCTTAATACGTAAGAGTGTCCCATTCAATATACTCGAGATTGGCGTTGTCAACTTTAGTGCCTAACTTCAAGATAAGTTTCACATTTGACAAAACAAATTGGAAAATGAAGAAATCCATTGCCAGTCCATCNAAAAAAGGGGGGGGACATTTTTTTTTTTTTTTTTTTTTTCAATATTTTATACATGGGGTCCACTCCATGTGAGAAAAAATTCAAAATTCTGGCAAAAATCTGTTAAAATATTTCTGTACTTGAATCATTTTTGAACATTTCGGCATCCAAGAGCTCAGATGGTTGTGGTCATGTGTGCATGGCGGATTCAGGATCGAATTAAAAAAAGAAAAAAAGAAAAAAAAGAAATCGAGTTCATATGTAAATATATATAAAAAAAATTCACATAAATTTTTTAACTTAAAAATAAAATAAAATTTATAACCCCCCCTACATTGGCCTCTACATATGTGTGGGCAGGGACGGACCCAGTACGTGGCCACCCTCGCGGCCGCCCATGCTGGGTTCGTCGGAGCTTCAGTTCAGCCAGCCATCATTGCCGGCCGCCGAGAAATGGAGAAGAAGGCAGAAGCCTAGAAATGTTTTTGGTTAATTCGTTCAAAGGAAGTTTGGGCCTTTTTCTAACAAAAAAAATAAAAAATAAAAAAATAAAAATAAGGCCCAAACCTAAATGAATGGGCCCAATCAATTAGCCAAACCCCCCACCCCACAAGGCCACAACCCAGTCCCAGTCCCAATTGCAAAATCGGAGAGGAGCTGAGGAAAGGAGGGAACGATCGCGACTCTGGTTGTCTGCCCGATTGTGCCACTGTTGGGACCTGCTGTCTGCTACCTCCGACGTCCGATTGAAGAGTCGGTGGTGACTTGATGAACACAGAACGCCTGAACGCCGTTAAGGACTTACGGTAAGCCGGTTTCCATTCTGTTCAGGTTTTTTTTTCTTCGTGTATTTGTTTTTATTTGTTTTTCCCTTTTTGTGAATTTGTGATTTATTATTGTGTGAGAGACTGAGAATATGAGTTGATGAGTTATTACTTATAAGTTTGATTTGTGATTTTGAATTGTGATTGTGAAATGTGTAGACTGAGAATATGAGTTGATGAGTTATAAGTTTGATTTGTGAAATGTGAATTGTGATTTGGGAATTTAGGGTTTTAAATAATTAGGGATAAGTGAAAATAATTAATAGCGATTGGTGTAGAAGGAAGATGTTTTATGTTTAGGGTGTGGCTCAATTAAATTACGCGTACACTATTTTTTATAGGAACAACCTCTGTGAAATTGTTTTGGCTAAGGTTCAGACTCTTGAGGGAGTCCAATTCAAGAAATTGTGAATCAATTTCCCCAGCAAGTGAGTATTGTTAAAAATCCAAGTGTTCTAACATCCTAAAACCATTGAAATTTAGCAAAGAACCAACCAATCGATTCATACTAAAATTCAACAATTTCAATTGATTGATCTCTCTACAATCAGCGATGAACCCACCTGGGATTGAGCTCAAATAATTATGAGAGAGATCAATAATCTTCAAAGTACCAATCTGGCAAATAACTGGGGAGAAATTCAGAACCATAAATTGAAAACAAAGGAAAGATATATCGATATATCATGTCAACGTCTCCGCCTGTACTGGGTCCAATTCCTGGATTCGCCCTTATGTGTGGGAACCAACTTTATGATAACATCTCAAATTTTGTCTTAAACGTTGTCGCGACAATGGAGAATTTAAGCGCTCGTATGCAAATCGGGCTCTAATATAACAATAAGGAGCTCAGGATCCGACATTAAGCCCTTTGATCCCCATTATCTAAAAATTCATTTTCTTCTAAACTTATTTTCAACTACACATTCTCACAATAAAATATTGGAAAAATTGCAGTCGTGGTACCAAACCTTTCACTTTTTTGTAGACTTTACCCAAACTTTTTATTTGTGCCACCTACGGTATCAAATTTTTAAACAATTTGCAGTTACAGTACTCATTGACGGTTTTCGTCTGTTTGATCACTAAAATCGTTAGTTGACCCCAGAACTCAAAAAAAAAAAAAAATTAATTTCTACCAAATAGACAAGGACAATTTCAAAATTACACTATTTCCCTTTTAAAATGAAAAAACGCCATTACACTCCAATCCATCATCCATTATGGAACATGTGAAAACCCACGAAGAAGACGACCACCACAAAGAAGAAGATGAAGTTCAATCAGATTTTGGAATCCATATTCAAGGTTTGCTTCCCCAACCTGTATACGGTAAGCGTGTACCCTGAAATCCCCATTCACGCTATGAAACAATGCGATTACAAGCCGTGTGTATATTTTGTCGTCAAGTACTGGAAAATGTGAAAATTTTGCATGAGTTGATAACTTGAAAGTTATCGTGCTGTGTAATCGATCGTTCAATACCTGTGCATTGCTTGAATAAATAAGGGTTAGGGCTTGATTTTTTTTCGTTTTCATTTTCTTAGGGAAAAATACAAAGTATGTTAGC
Organism: Fraxinus floribunda; assembly: GCA_903798395.1. Taxonomy (NCBI): domain Eukaryota; kingdom Viridiplantae; phylum Streptophyta; class Magnoliopsida; order Lamiales; family Oleaceae; genus Fraxinus; species Fraxinus floribunda. Next base: position 11,089 of record CAIGRS010174525.1, on the reverse strand, counting down.
ATATGTCTACATCATGGTGGAACTTTGTTAGGAAAGATGAGAAATTTCGTGTACGAGCATGGCAAAGTAAGTTACATAGACTATGTCGATCCGGACTTCTTCAACATATTTCTGCTTAACAATGCCATGAAGATGATGGAATATTCTGGTAGAGTCAGATATCTGTACAAGATGGAAAAGAGGAGGATTAGTGAGGCATCATTTTGGTTGGTGAAAGATTCAGATTTTATGAATGTGGTGAAGTGGCTTGGTGAAAAGAGGATTGCTGAAGTGTATTGTTTGCCTAAGGTTGAGGTATTAGAGTTGCCATGGTATGGAAATATTTCTGTGGTTGATTGTGAGACTGGGGATGAGCTGCTAAATGTTGAAAAGTTTAGTGGGCATGAGGCACCAGTGGTCGAAGAGCAATCGTGCCATGCTGTTGAGGTTTACAATGATTCATTAGAAGGTGACGAGTCATACATTGTCGAAAAAGTAGATGATTTGCAGCATGGTCAATCAGAATTAGAGGCTAGTGAAACTGATGTTCATGCTAGTGAACATGGAGTGCAACATGATCAATCAGAGGTGTAGGCTACACAAACTGAAATGGAACATGGTGAATTATTGGTGCAGTCTAGGGACAATGAAGTGCAGCAATGTAAACCACATTGTAATGTGCAGCCAGAAGAAACTGAGATGCAACATAGTGAACCAGAGCAACTAGAAGAAACTGAGGTGCAACAGAGTGTACCAGAGCAACCAGAAGAAACTGAAGCACATGTTGACACTGAAACAGATAAATATGAAGAGGGTTATTTGGATGATTTCCATGACTCGTAGTATGAGCATGAAGAAAATATACTCATAGACGATGATGATGATGATACAACCACAAGTTTCAGGTTGAGTGAAGGGTTTCGGGTTGATATAAATAGTGGAAGGAGTGAACAGGATGGTGATGCAGCTCCTGAAGAAGTTGGAACAGATTATAACGACTTAAATGAGTTTAGGAGCTTATCCAGTGACAATGAGGGTGAAGGATCATCTGCCAGGAGTATGATTGAGTGCTGGTTTAACCCGACCGCTGATATGGATGATCCAAAGTTCAAGTTAGGGATGAAGTTTGACAATGTCAAGGTTCTAAGGGCTACAATTGTTCAGTACTCAGTTAAAAATTCTAGACAACTCAAATATGTGAAAAATATGAAAACACAGCTGAGAGTTAGATGTCAGAAGAACTGCCCTTGGGTGCTATATGCATACTAATAACCAGATAAGAGCCTCAGAATAAACACCTTCAGAGATGAGCACACATGCACCATGGTGTGGCAAAATAAAAAGGTGAATGCAAGTTATCTGAAAAAAAAAATTATTAGAAAATTTAGGTTTGATCCCAATATGCCAATGAGCAGTTTTGTGGAAACGGTGAAAGAAGATTGCATGTATGAGATTTCAAAGTATCGGTTCTACAAGACAAGATTCAAATGTGCAAAAGTGGTGCATGAGATTGCAGCTAAGCAATACAAAATTTTATGGGATTATGGAGAGGAGTTAAAGAGAACAAATCCTGGTAGTACATTGCAGATTGAAGGGTCAGGTCCTAGCTTTTAAAGATCGTATATCTGTTTAGGGGCTTGTAAAGAGGGTTTTAAGGCTGGATGTAGACCAGTTGTTGGGTTGGATGATTACTTCATAAAGTCCGCACAAGGTGGATAGTTGCTGGCAGCTGTAAGAATTGATTATGAGAATTGTATGTTCCCCATAGCATGGGCAGTTGTTGATGCTGAGAACAAAACAAACTGACAATGGTTCATACGGTTGTTGGTTGATGACATATGGATGTATAACCCTAGAGTTTGGACATTCATTTCTGATAAACAAAAGGGTTTGGTAGATTGTATATGTCAATTATGTGAAGGGGCTGAACATAGGTGTTGTGCAAGACATTTATACAGTAATTTCACTTTGGCACACAAAGGGCTGACCCTTAAGAGCTTGTTTTGGGCTATAGCAAGGGCCACAACTGTACCTGAGTGGAGGAATGCGATGAATGGGTTGAAAGACGTTAATGAAGATGCTTACAACTGGTTTAATGAGAAACCGCCCTCCCCGTGGAGCAGATCCCTTTTTGAAGATCATTCCAAGTATGACATTCTTTTGAATAACATGTGCGAGGCATTCAATTCTTCCATTATTGTTGCTAGAGAAAAACCCATAATCTCTATGCTGGAAACAATAAGACATCAACAAATGATAAGAATGAATGCGAAAAGAGAATCAACATAGAGGTGGGATCATGCATTCGGGCTTAGGGTAATGAAAATCATTGAGAAAGCTAAGGGTGAGACGAGATCCTTGAAGGCAGACTACGCATGTAGTCATAAGTTCGAGATAACCATCAGAGATGGGTTGAAGTGGAATGTTGATTTGGCAAAACATGAATGTGCATGCAGAAAATAGCAGCTGACTGGAATGCCATGTCCCCATGCAATATTAAGCATGCTGTCAAGGGAAATAGGCATATATGACTATATCGATCCCTATTATAGCAAGGAAAAATACCTCATGTGTTACTCCCTAGTAATCCAACCTATGTTAGGGCCAGAGCTGGGAAAGCACCATTTGAATGAACCACATAAGAAAAACAGGCTGGCAGACTAAAAAAAAGTGAGAAAGAGGTCACAGACGGAGCCACCTACAGGAATGAAGTTGGGACGGAGTGGCATGAAGATGACGTGTAAACGATACGGGGGATCTGTACATAACAAAAGAAGCTGCAAAGGACCATTGTCTGGTAAAGCTAGTTAACAACAAGAAGTAGAAGCAAGCACACAATCAGAGTCTCAACAAAATACATAGTCAAGTGCGTCAAAGGAGAAAAAAGAGCACCATTTGGAACAACTTCAAAGTCAAGGCTGAAGAAGACCAAGACTCAAGAATCAAAATCTTGAACACGATGTGTTTTCTCCTTTCACATTTTTTTGCTGGGAAGTGAACTTATTTTGTCAATGTTATCAAATGATTTTGTAAAGTGAACTATAATTATTTTGGCAATGCTGTACTTGTTCAAATGTGGAATGGAATTGAAAGCATATGTAGCAAATCTTGTTATTTCATATTTTTTTTTCTGGATTGTTAATGTTGAATTCATTGCATTACACTGGTGTGACCTAGTTTTCAGCGAAATTCTGTGTGAAAAATATTGGTATTCGTTACGCAACGATCACCAAAGGTTTGGTACTAATGGTGTATTGGTAACCAAAGGTTTGATACTTTCAATTCAACTACAATAAAATGTTTAATACTTTTATTGCAACTGGGACAAACGTTTGGTACCTCTGATGCACTATATACGAAACGTTTGGCGATTGCTGTGAACTTTAACTTCTTATTAAATAAGAGTAGAAACAAAAATAGATGTGTGAAAAGTAAGCACCGTCTAGAACGCAGTCAGAAATGGGCACTTCATTTGAAAGAAAATTGCACATTACACGACCACATTTATATCTACGTTTCACAGCATATAACCCAAAAACCCCAACGCCTAAACGCTAAGCCAAATTTTTTGAAGCTAAAAACGTCCATCCCACAAAGCCATCTGAAATACCTAGGTGCAAACTCATTTTACAAACACACCACAGACAAAGTCGAACAACCACATCTTCCATAGATTTGGTCTTGTTGCTTGGAGGTTGCTGATTTCAGCTTCCATTTCCCTCCTCGCCCGTAATAGACCTGGAATCAGCTCCCTAGATCTCTCACACAAAGGGGGGTCACACCACACAAAATAGGTACATCCACCCAGATCTTGGCTTCGAGGACAAGTGAAAAAAAATCTTCTTCCTGGGTTCAGGTTCGTTCATGAGGTCTTCATCTGCGCTGGAGAACCATACATGTATACACTCATCTCCATCTGAGTATTGTTTTTTCTTGAATAGCTGCGTGGGGGAGAGAATGATGTTAATAGTGATGCAAATGGAGGGAAAGTGAACAGTGCAGTGCAATAATAGATAGGGAAATAATGTAATTTCGAAATTGCCCTTGTCTATTTGGTGGAAATTAATTTTTTTTTTTTTTTTGAATTATGGGGTCAACTAACGATTTTCGTGGTCAAACGAACGGAAACTGTCAATAATTATTGTAGCTGCGAATNCCTAAATTGTCGTTGTCTATTGGTATATTTTATAATTTTTTTTTAATTTCTGAGGTCAACGACTCAACTAACGATTTTCGTGGTCAAACGAACGGAAACTGTCAATAATTATTGTAGCTGCGAATTGTTTAAAGCTTTAGTGGCACAAATCAAATGTTTGGACAAAGATTGCAAAAAAGTGAAAGGTTTGATATCGCGGCTGCAATTTTTCCTAAATTATTTTTCATATAAATTCAAAATATTCACTATTACAAAAATCATATTCAAAAAAAAAAAAAAAAAAAGAAAGAAAGAAAGAAAAGAAAAATGGAGCTCAAAATAGGCTAATTATGCACTAGGGTTGATACCTTCCGTCCCTCCATTTGCCACTCAAGGAAAAAATAAAAGTAAAATGATTTGAAAAACAGAAAAAATAGGCCAAACCAATTTACAAATCTACGTAATTGTGACTCCTTTTAAATTGTTACATCATGTAGAAAACTAATAATATAAGCCCATGTTTGTCTATCATTATTTCATGAAAATGAATTTTGAAATAGTAAATTTTTTGAGAATGTGAGGCTAAAAAGAAAGAAAAAAAATTGAATTTGCATACAAAATATTTTATGATGAGAATATGTGATTGTAAATGAATTTAAGAAACAAAGAATTTTGAAATAATGATAGAGATAATTACGAAAGTCAACATATAATAGTGAAATTTATATAATGAAAACAATGATCAACGTCTTTTTTCTTGATAAAGAATTATGTAACTTCAAGTAAGTTTCACATGGCTCCTCTCAATTAACCAAGAGTCAAATAGAGATCATTTTAGTTGAACATTTCACATTAGGCTCTAAAGAAAGTTTTTTGAGAAAAAAATAAATAAATTATACCATCCATACCATAAAGGTAGTCATGTTTTTCTTTTTTCATCCATTTCAAATTATAGTCATGTTTTCATCTATTTCAAATTATAGTCATGTTTCATATTTGAGAGTGTAGTTAATATATTAGTTTCATAATATGCTTTTATTTAATATATTTTATCATTACAAATATAAGTCACTCCATTATTTAATTATAGTTTGAACAATAAATTAAAAAAAAAATTCATCATCCATGACATTTATTCATTTGTATTTGGAGTATAAAAAAGGCCCACCATCTTATATTGTCATCATTTATTCATCCTTGAATATTGGATGACTTTGGAATGTTAATTACCTTGATTCTTGTATTAAATAATTATCAGTACCAAGAATAGTTTAATTACCTTGAATATTGTATGCATAATTTAATTACCTTGAATATTGATTGCATTAATGTAGGGATATATTAGGAAAAATAATACTCCCACCGTCGATAAATATATTCGAACAAAAAAAATTCACGTGGATTAAAAAATCTTATTTAATGTTATTGAATTTTATTTTTTTTTTTTTATCAAAAACTTTCATAGTTTACACTTATTTAATTAACAACACTTAATAGTAAATTTTTGTTGAAAGTAGTAAAGAAATAAGTATATTAATAAATGAACCAAACAAAACATTCTCAATAAATAAACAAGACTATAAAATTGGAAAAAGAAAATAAGGAAAGTCAACATCTATAAATGAGACAGAAGGAGTGGTAAAATTTATTATTTCAACTATATTAATTAAATATTCTTAACATATGTGAAAAAAAATAGAACTATCTTTATGGAATGGAAGAAGTATCAACTAACTGTTGGAAATTGGAACAAGAGTTAGAAAATATTATTCTCTATTCACGGGATTTTTGCAAGATATTCACATGTATGATATAATCAAGAAAGATAGAAATTTACTCAAATCTATATTCAATTTCTTAATAGTATTTAAATCATGAACTTCCACATTTTTAATTCACGAATTTGGCGCTTCCAACTTTCAAGTCTTCTATGATATTTTGCCAAAGTATAGACTACATCGACACATGAGCATCTTTTCAAGTAAACGTAATCATAAATTGGACGGACAGAGGAAAAAAAAAAAACAAGAAAACATTTTTTATGATATTTTGCCAAAGTATAGACTACATCGACACATGAGCATCTTTTCCAGTAAACGTAATCATAAATTGGACGGAAAGAGAAAAAAGAAAAAACAAGAAAACATTTTTCTATCAAAACGTATCACTTTTTTTGGTTAAAGAATTTTATGAAAGCAGGACCGATCTCCTAAGTATAAGCTAAGCAATCGGATGACATGACACACTACAATAGGTGGTGGAAGATAATAGTTGATTATAAAATTAAATACACCACATATTGTAGTGTTCTACGCCATTTGGTGCTTAACCTAATTAAGTTCAAATTTTTCAAACTAATTGCAATTGAATCAAAGACTTTATAGAGCTACCATATGGACCATTTGGAAATATATTTTTCAAATTGCAATTTAATTATTAATTAGTCTTTGTTTTTTATTTATGACTAAATATAAATTGTGTCACACTCTAATTTTCATCGCAAGCACTTAATTTATATTATTACAAGTGATCTTATTCGATGCTCAATGTTAAATAGATACAATATTCAGTATATAAATAAAAAAAATATTTATATTAAATTATTATTTTATCACACAAAATTATAACACAAAGGACTTGAGGAAGTGGAAGACTAAAAAATAGATCAACCTTAGTTTCAACTTGATTGGAAAACGATTCCACCTAAACTTTTGACTGTGAAACTCTGAATTTGAATTGTAATTTTGGAATGGTCCATAAAGTATTGCTAGCTTTTGTTTCTTTTCGATATTTGGTTCGTGAATCATGGGGGGACGTGTGAGGAATGTGTTGTGTTAATTTTGTCCAAAAATTTTTATGCTAATTGTTGAGAATTCAAGGATCACGTATTACTTGATACCACTTGATATGAAACCAACGTTCGGATTGAGATTTTGAAGTTATATTACACAATAATGAAGTATTTGATATCAAGTAAAAGAATAAAAAAAAGACAAGAAAATATGACAGAGGAATTATGAGATTTTATTGCACCACAAATAATGAAAATGGAGAAATATTACAATGATCCTAAAAATTAGAAATCAATTTTCTCACACTATAAAATTGTATAAAAGAGTACTATTTATAGGTAACTATATAGGGTGACATTCAGAGCCTAATAGATTACTTGTAGTTGAAGTAGAATGTCAAAAATGTGTTAAAATGCGAAAAGGGCATATGCCGGATAACCCTGTCGCTCAAGCGATAAGCTGACGACAGGTATGTCACTCGAGTGCCAGGCGAACGACAAGCGAGCGACCAAGTTTCAGGAGAAAACATGTAGGTACTGCTTGAGCTGCAGCTAGACTCCAATAGCATTACAAACTGAATTTTTCTTGTGAAGTTAATTTTAAGAAGTTAATCTTCAACAAGAAATTCAGATCACACCCAAATTTTAACAATCTCTACATTGACATGAGTTCCACTGCAACAAATAAAGTTTTAAAATTTTCTCTACCTGGAAAAGAAAATGTGTCTGCAAGGAATGAACTGACTCTTCAATAATAACCAAAATTGATTTCTCCTACCAAACACAAAATACTTCATATCTTTCAATAAATCCCAAGCACTACTCAGCAGAGTTACCTCAAATTCCCAAAAAATCATAATGATTTTAAATTCACCAAATTGGGTTGTACCCAAAAGCAGAATCAAACTCGAATGCTTTTAAAAAATGCCCATTGCTAGATTGTACATATTTTACTACGCTGAAAATATGTAACAAAATCAGCATCCACATGACTTTTTCCACTTGGTCTGTCCCTAACAATTGAATACAATGACACCGTAGGTGATGGTGGCAAAGCATCATTATCCATATCTCCTGAACTCCACTGAACTTTATTCTTCAAATTTGACCCTTTACAAGCTCCTAAATGTATTATATCAAACTAAATGTCCACCACGGTACTAAACATGTGCTGATTGTCTCTTTTAGATTCTGTACAACCCCTCAAGATGTATAAATGAAACATTTTCTGTCCACTCAATATCATTTGAGCACCCTTACAAACTTTCAAAACTCCACATCCACCAAATAACTCATAACCCTTTGAATCAAGGATAGACAACGAGATAAAAATTTTCTTTAAATCCGGAACATGTCGAACCTGGCCAAGGTTCTAATTGTCACATCCAATTGTTTCAATCTGATCGTACCAATTCTAGCAACTTGACAAAGTATGTTGTTTTCCCTAACCACGACACTTTTATAAACGATTTCATATGTAGTAAATAAGTCATTATTAGAACACATATAAAACACACACACTGAGTCTAGAATACAATCCTCCTCTGGTTTAGACTCGATGTTAGAAATAGCCAAGAGATCTCCCTCACTTACAATGTTCTCTATGAGGTTTGTTTCACCTGAAGTTTCTGATTGCTTCACATATCGACTTGCAGCCAACCTCTCTTTATTCTGCAATTTGTAGCAATCTTTCTTCATCTTCCCCTTATTGTTGCAGTAGTTACAAATCTGATTACTAAACTTAGATTTCGATGTGCCCCTTCCAAAATCACCACGAGCAACCAGGCCTTCTCCATCTCTGGCCTCAGAAACCAGATGCTTCATCTTCTTTTTTGAAAACAAAGTATCATATACATTCTCTATGGTGAGAGTATCGCGACTATACAAGATCGTGTCTCTAAATGAAGAAAACGAAGTGAGCAATGAACACAATAGAATCAAGACCAAATCTTCTTCATTTTACTTTACTTTCAAAGTTTTCAAATCAGCGACTATCTTCTTAAATACAGTCATGTGATCTTCTAATGATCCTCATTCTGCCATTCGATTAGAGTATTAGCATTGATTGAGAAACAGTTGCTTGTTAGACTTTTAGTCATGCACAATTGTTTCAACTTCAACCATAAAGCAGCTGATGAATCTTCCTTCAAAACGTCCTGAAGAATGGTATTTTACTTCCAAAGTTTTCAAATCAGCGACTATCTTCTTAAATACAGTCATGTGATCTTCTAATGATCCTTCTTCTGCCATTCGATGAGAGTATAAACATTGATTGAGAAACAGTTGCTTGTTAGACTTTTAGTCATGCACAATTGTTTCAACTTCAACCATAAAGCAGCTGATGAATCTTCCTTCAAAACGTCCTGAAGAATGGTATTCAATAGATGAAGATGAATGTGAGAAATTGCCTTCTTATCCTTCCGTAATTTCTCCTCCAAGATCAAAGTTGCGGGTATGTTGTCACTCCCAACAACGCATCATTTAAATCCTGTTGTGCGAGGCAAATATCTTAACCTTCCATAGCAAAAATCTAGTGCTCTGATCCAAGAGCGAAATGTCATACTTCATGGAAATCATCACGAACAAATCAAACCCTGCGCTCTTATGAAACTACTGAACCTAGACTCTGATACCACTTGTTGTATTAATTATGTCCAGAATCTCTGATACCAATTGTTGGGAATTCAAGGACCATGTATTGCTCGATACCACTTGATATGAAACCAACCTCCGGATTGAGATGTTGAAGTTATATGGCACAATAATGAAGTATTTGATCACAAGTAAAAGAATAAAAGAAGACAAAAAAATATTGCAGAGGAATTAAGAGGTTTTATTGCACCATAAATAATGAAGATGGAAAAATGTTATAATGATCCTAAAAGCTAGTAATTACTTTTCTCACACTATAAAATCATATAGAAGAGTCTAATATTTATAGGCAACTATGTAGGGCGACATCCAAATCCTAATAGATAAGTTGTAGTAGAAGTAGAATGCCCAAAATGTGTTAAAACGCCAAAAAGGTCTGGGCCATAATTTCAATATCTTCAAGTCCAATTCAAATTTTAACTCTTAATAGGGCTTCCAAATAGAATTTCAACTTGAATAAGACTCCAATAGCCTTCCAAACTGAATACATCTTGATGTGCACTTTAATTAGAATTTTTCAATTACTTCAACAAGGAATTCGAGTCACACCCAAATTCTAACAGAATATATTGAAAGAATGTACAGTTTCTCTTGTCTACCTATATAACATACAATTGAAATACAAAACAAAATGGAAAATGAAGAAACAAAGAGCTGGTTCATCTGTTATCATTATTATTCCGGTTAATCTGCTACTATCAGATGCATCACTGGGGGAGCCAAGAGCTCAGGTGGTTGAGATCATGTGTGGAAACCAACTTGATCACATGATTGACAACACCACCATTTATATCCCAAACTTCTCCGCGTCAATGGAAAAGTTAAGTGCACATATGCGAACTTTCGGATATGGCATAGCAGTAACGAGCTCAGGACCCGACACTAACTATGGACTGGCAGAATGTCGTAGCGATCTTTCTGTACAAGATTGTATGTTATGCTATGCTTGAGTGCACACTATTCTTCCTCGGTGCTATCCAGTCAATGGAGGAAGGATTACAGTTTCTTTGTTAGAGCTGAGAATTATAGTTTCTTTCAAGAGTATATTGGATCAAATGACATGGCTGTCTGTGGTAATAGAACGAAAAAGAATACTGCATTTCGTGTAGTTGCAACTGCGAGGCAAGCTGTTGAACAAGTAGTTTCAGCAGCACCAAACAACAAAAGCTATGCACGAGCTCAAATGCCTGTGTCGGGGACGGCAAATGAGTGGGCTTATTTTATTGCTAACTGCTGGAGGACACTTAGTGTTGACTATTGCAGAGCTTGTTTGTAGAAGGCGTCTGCATCTATATTGGGATGTTTGCTATGGTCCGAGGATCAGGCACTAAATGCAGGGTGCTTCATGAGATGCTCTGACACCAACTTCCTTATTCCTATACAAGGAAATGGAAGTTCGAAAGGTAAAAACAGCTTTATGTTTCTTCCCTCTTTGAGCTTCTACAATGGTCTTAAGAAGTTAAAACTTCTCTTTTATATCAATATAACCATATCATGCCTTTTCAAGGGTTAGTTACCCCAATAGTCATTGA
>CAIGRS010174520.1:0-11548 GCA_903798395.1 Fraxinus floribunda | reverse complement strand
AAATTTCTATAAGTAATAGGTGTATTAAAAATTAAAACTCTTGAAAGCTAATCAATTATTTATTTAGTATCTGATAAATTCTATCGAGGGTTCAGGATGCATGCTAAATGAAATAACATAGGCATGTCTTCCCAATATTTTAAAAACTTTAATTCCATGGAATATATAATTGCATTAAAATTAGGGTCATTTTTATATTTATGAAAAGCCTTTTCTATTATATAAAAACGTTCAAGCACCATACGGTTAGTGAGATATTAAATTCTAAATAAAATATTTGTAGAGTCATAAAAACTTGTCAAATTTTTTAAAAGCTGAAACACAATCGGATTCATTAAATTTCTATAAGTAATAGGTGTATTAAAAATTAAAACTCTTGAAATCTAATCAATTATTTATTTAGTACCTGATAAATTGTATCGAGGGTTCAGGATGCATGCTAAATGAAATAACATAGGCATGTCTTCCCAATATTTTAAAAACTTTAATTCCATGGAATATATAATTGCACTAAAATTGGGGTCATTTTTATATTTATGAAAAGCCTTTTCTATTATATAAAAACATTCAAGCACCATACGGTTAGTGAGATATTAAATTCTAAATAAAATATTTGTAGAATCATAAAAACTTGTCAAATTTTTTTAAAGCTGAAACACAATCGGATTCATTCAAAATAGTTTTTATCATCATTTCTAATATGCATATTTTTATAAAATTCAGTTATTAGTTGTTCAAAACCTTCGCATGACAATAGGTAAGTAGAGTTTCATCTATGCCCTACGTCACTAACAAATGTTTTTGAATTCGTCATCCCAAATTTCACACAAAATTTCTCAAATGGTTGTTTTCTTCTAGGTGAAGTAGTAATATATATTAGTGTATCTCTAATCCTTTGAATTTCATTCTTAATATATTTCAAACCATCCTGCATAATTAAATTAAAAATATGGCACACACAATGAATATGAAACAAATAACCATCGAAATCGGGCTGCAATACCCTACTCAATTTATCAATAACTGTCTTATTAACATTAGCATTGTCGAATGTAAATGAACGAATTTTACTTTCGTAATGATATTCTCTAATAATGTTCATAATATCATTATATATATTGTTAGCTTTGTGAGAGAATTCAATAATTTTAAAAACAATAATTTTTTATACAAACACCAAAGTGGGTCTATGTAGTGTGCAGTTGTAGCTGTATGAGCTCTTTTATTAATCTCTTCTCATATATCCAAAGTTAAAGATATAACGCCTCTATATTTTTGTAAATAGGTAATCAATTGCTTCTTTGTATGAAGAAAGTATTCAATTGTATCTGGAAGAAGAGTGTTTTGATTTTCCCAGCGTACCTCGGTTGAAGATATTCCTTCACGTACGCGACAAAATGTTGGTTGTTCGCTATTACTAGAGCAACTCAACAGCGGCAACAAATTTCACCATTCCCGTTCGAGCTTTCTCCTTCAAATATATCCACATGGAAAGTGGTGAAGAAGTAGAACCGGCGCCTGGACTACCAACAAATTGCAGTTGCATTTGACCGGCAGTAAAAAGCTCATGTTTGACCGCACATGCTTTGTAGTGGCGGTTGAGGCGGATGGTACCAATACCTTTTTGCCATTTCAATCGCTGTTTACAATATTTACAAACTGCTTTAGACTCTGGGACTCTATCGACCACACGACCCTTGGAATCAATTTAAAGTGATCCCAACATTTTGCCTGTTTTTCCCCCTTTCGTTTCCCTTTTGCATCAGGAATATCAAATACATGTTCCTCCTTATGTTCCGCTTTGGAAACATTAACGTTATTCAAATCAATTGGATTAATACTTTCGAATGTAAATGAACGAATTTTACTTTCGTAATGATATTCTCTAATAATGTTCATAATATCATTATATATATTGTTAGCTTTGTGAGAGAATTCAATAATTTTAAAAACAATAATTTTTTATGCAAACACCAAAGTGGGTCTATGTAGTGTGCAGTTGTAGCTATATGAGCTCTTTTATTAATCTCTTCTCATATATCCAAAGTTAAAGATATAACACCTCTATATTTTTGTAAATAGGTAATCAATTGCTTCTTTGTATGAAGAAAGTATTCAATTGTATCTGGACGAAGAGTGTTTTGATTTTCCCAGCGTACCTCGGTTGAAGATATTCCTTCACGTACGCGACAAAATGTTGGTTGTTCGCTATTACTAGAGGTAACTCAACAGCGATAACAAATTTCACCATTCCTGTTCGAGCTTTCTCCTTCAAATATATCCACTTGGAAAGTGGTGAAGAAGTAGAACCGGCGCCTGGACTACCAACAAATTGCAGTTGCGTTTGACCGGCAGTAAAAAACCCATGTTTGGCCGCACATGCTTTGTAGTGACGGTTGAGGCGGATGGTACCAATACCTTTTTGCCATTTCAATCACTGTTTACAATATTTACAAACTGCTTTAGACTCTGCGACTCTATCGACCACACGACCCTTGGAATCAATTTAAAGTGATCCCAACATTTTGCCTGTTTTTCCCCCTTTCGTTTCCCTCTTGCATCAGGAATATCAAATACATGTTTCTCCTTATGTTCCGCTTTGGAAACATTAACGTCATTCAAATCAATTGGATTAATACTTCTATGAGCGTCCAACTTTGAAATATTTTCAAGAATGGGTACTTTGTTCATACCAGAAAATTCATTCCAAATATGACTTTCTGGCGTCACACGTGATTTGCCTCCGATACTGAACAAACCCTCAACAAATGAGTGTGGATCTATTTGTGAATTGTGATGTACTTTATTGTAAATAACTAAGTAGTAATTATATAGAGTATGGAAAGAAATCAAGAATTGAAACAAAGTTGATGCGTAAGATTGTAATTGTAAATTTGTAGTGTGATAAATGATAATTGATATTGAATAATTGAAGTTGAAGGTAAAAATGAAAATGTAGTACATTGTAGGATGTAGAAGAGAGTGAGAGTTGTTGGAGTGTTGTGTGAAAAAATTTGGAAATGAGTTGGGGTATTTATCGACGAAAAGCTAGTTACAATGGTCAAGAAGAGAAAAAGGGTGAGTTTAATATTGAGTTGAAAAAAATAATATCAAAATAAGCAATATATATATATATATATGTGTGTGTGTGTGTGCGTGTGCGTGTGTGTGTGTGTATATATGCAAATGATTGAGTAAGAGATGATTATTGGGGAGTTAAATAACTAGTGAGTTTGAATCACCTGGTATAAATTTAATTGTTGGAGCACTCATAATTTGGAAGAATCATCACATGAATAAATTATTGATGTTGTTGGTTAGACTAAATCAAATTAGAAATTTAGAATGGTGTAAGGAATTGATAAGTAAAATTAAACTTTAGAATTACACCTCGAGGGGAAAATGAAATAAAACAAGTTTAAGGGTGTGTGAATCCCACAAGTGAAAAAAAGAAGATAACTGACCATTGATGGTGGCCGTTGAACCAACTTGTGATTGTACAGTGTTACACTTGATTTTTCACACACACATACCCATTTCGCATTTAGACAAGTGGAAGTTTGGCTTGTGCATAATGATTTTGAAGATGTTCGTAAATGCAATATAATGTTCTCAATACAGAGCAAAAAAGGCAAGATATCTGACTAAGTTCTATTTTTGTTTTTCCTTAGTTATTTTGTTTTTCTTTGTGTTTACTCGAGAACTAACAAACTATTAAGATTGGGGATATTTGATGAGTACATTTTACTCACTCATTTTATACTATTTTAACTTGATAATTGGCTAGGTCTTATAAGTATAGAATATTTTTAATGTGTTTGTCAGTGTTGTTTTATAAGTTTGGTGAGGTGGCATTAATAATGCAAAAGTTGGAGAAACGTGTGGCTTGAAATGAACTAAAGAGAAAATAGAAGAAAAGGGGGGCAAAAAGGGAAGTTCACGATGCAAACAGAGCATCCAAGCGCCAACCAAAGGAGAAGATGAAACAAACTAACTGAAGGATGGTGCCCCGACGCCACTAGAAGCAAATGGAAGCAGCATAAGTGGCGCCAAGCACCACACAAGAAAAAAAACCAACCAAGAGGTGGAGCATCGGTGCCATCCCTATGGCGCCACAGCGCCACCTAGCCAAACTTCGTGGCGCTGTGCATGGTGCCTAGACATCGCCTGTTGTCGACTAGAGCATGAAATTTTGACATGTGTAAAGCCTATAAAGACTCCAAATCGGAGGAGAACATTAAGAAAAGTATAAATGCAAGAGGAGAGACACCTGAGAAAGGTTCCATACTTGGATAAGCAAGCGATTTAACTTGAAAATTAGGAGAGCAAATCAAAGGAGAAAAATATTAAGAAATCAAGGTTTTGAAAATTGATTGAGGCAAGAAGATCATTTTGCTACAAGATTCATCCGCATATCTTCATATTTATTCAAAATACTATGATGTACTCAATGAATATCTATAGTTTTTCTTCCTACATTATGAGTAGCTAAATCCTTTATTAGGACGAATAATATAATCTATTTAAGATCATTAATTTATTTTATTCAAGATTCTAGTTTTTTCAAAGAACATGTATTGATTTTATTTAGGAGTTTAATACTTTGAATGACATAGTTGATAATTTAATGATTTGTGAATCTATTACGAATCGAGAGATGAATTTTAGATTTAGACTATATAGTAAAATTCAATAATTTAGTATAAAACGTATAGATACTTGTACTAGTTATTGTGATCGTTACATGAGTTCTTAGAACAACAATTGCGTTTAATTAAGATTGATTCACATCTGGATATGAAATTGAATTAGTTAAATAGACTCAATGAGAACTCGAATAGCATAAACTGAATGCGATGGAAGAATTCATTCGAGCACTACATTAGATTTGTGAATATTGATTTAAGAATTAAATGTAATCAATGGATGAAATTGTGAGCCCTAATATTCATTCCATATTTGAAACCTTGATTCAATTTTTGTTGCATTTAGATACATTCCAGTTATTAGTAATAGTTAGACCAAACAATCAAAAAAATCATACTTGTTTTCATTCATCAAATGGAAGTTAGAAATAGTAAATTAAGTATTAAATTACACCCTACGCGGGAACAATAATTCGAACTCAAATGTCTATTATATTACTTGTTACGATATCGTACATTTGTGATAGAAAAACGCAATTTGGACTTTTTGTATTACTTTGTGAGTTTCACATTTAGAATATTGCATATAAGATATTGAATACACTGGTAATCTAACATTTTATTAAGAATGTGAAAATTGTTGAGATTAAACTTACTTTATTTACATTGACGTGTTCTAGAAGTAGAGTATAATAACATATAATACGAGGAGAAATAACTAGTTCTAATAAATCTTCACAATAGTGAGATCAAAACTCTACTTGTTCGTGGTATGTTCACCATGACAACTTTTTTTTTTGGCCATCATTTAACGTATTTCTAAAAACTATTCTTTGTATATCCTAACAAATATAAAAGAGGCTCTTTTGCATTGGACACGTGTCGACGAATTGATTCGTCAACCTAGACGATGTCGTTTCTCACTCTCATACGAAGAAGCATCTCTGCAAAACTCAAAAACATTTCTGCGAAAGGAGGAAACCCTCAAGGGTTTTCCTTCCACAGTTGCTGCTGCCATCGCATCTACACAGGTCATTAAGAACTCGGCTCTCTTTCCCGACCATCGGCACCCCACTGTCTTCTAATTACACAACCACCAGATTTCGATTTCTCTTTGCCAACCTTCCAAACTTCAAAGCCACTCAATAATTTCCTCGAGAAATGGTGCACAAACTTCTGACACCGCCTAATGATCTAAATCCTAAATCTTCTTGCTTGCCGACATATTCTATGTTTTTTGGCTCAAAAATTGTTAGAAGTTCGTCAAATTGTTTGAGGGTTTCGAGTAAAGATTCAAGTTTTGCAGTTAAAAATAGGTCTGTAAATGTTAGAAGTTCATCGAATAGTGCTGCAGCCCATCAAAGACATTTCCGGTACCGTCAAGTTGCCGGGATCAAAATCTCTCTCTAACCGCATTCTCGTTCTCGCTGCCCTCTCTGAGGTAATATATATGTATATGTGAAGATATGTTCTTTTAATTTCGGTGTTAAATATGAGGCTATATGGTGATTATTAAAGCTGATTTTGCCTTATTCCAGCATTTGCTTTACAAGATTTAGAAGCTATGCCATTTTAACTCTTGGTGTTTCTTTCAAACTTTGTACTATAGGAGGAGATGAGAGCTCCTCCGAGTAAAGTAACCAGGATTTTTGTGGCAAGGATTTCACCGTGACTGAAGCTATGTTCAGAAGGTATCTTTTCTGTATTCCTCCATATTGACTTAGGCCCTGTCTGAAACCCATTTTTGGGAGAAATGGATGGCTGAAAAATATGGAAAAATTTTGGGTTTACGTTTAAAATTATTTTTATGGAAAAATGTGTGGTTTCCTTCTTCTATAATGTTCAGTTTGCTCTGCACATCTTGCACACTTTTACACGACTAGTTCAGCGGTGCAAAATTAGAGTTTAGGCAGCTCTGACCCAAATGAGGAAAAGTCAATAGAAAGTTCGAGAAGAGGCTTTGTATTCTTTGAGTCAAGTAATATATAGTTTTTCATCGTCTCTATAAACGAGTCAAAATTGAACCACTCCTGTGGATTGCAATTTTCTTAATTTTTCCTTTTTCTCCTCAACACGGAAACTTCCCGAATTCAAAGAGAACCCTCCTAATAATAGCACATTTTCCTTTTCAATTCCAGTCAATACATTCTGCAAAACAATGGAGGGTGGTGCAGCTGTTGTTTCTATAGAGAAGGCATCAGAGTCAACCACGTCAGCCTCGTACACCTATTGGGTCAAGGAATTGACCCATGATGCAGCTCCGTGACCCGTCCCTAAGAAGCTCAATGTGGAGGATTTGTCCAATCAATCTAATCTGGCCCACCTCGGCTCCATATGGAATCGGGTATCCATTTGAAAAAATTAAAGATCTTTTGTTTCTTTTTTTAATATAGTTTTTCCTGGTCATATATTATCATGATTGTACTTTATGTTTACCGATATGTTTTTCGTATGTTGTTATTGTGTTTTGTTTTTAAATAGTCTGGGGAAATAATATTATGGAAGCTTTGAATCCAAGAAGAAAAAGAATAATTAAATTAGTAAGAAATGAAAGAGTTTTAGCTAATTGGTGAAGATATTAACTGTATTGTTGTAGAAGTAAAATGTATCTACTTTATACTGCGTGAATAAACTGCATGAAGTTGTTAATTGAATGACAAAAATTTGGATTTTTTTTTTGCTTCTTAGAAAAGTGAAAGTGGAGTTGAGGTAGATTTGTTTTAGACTTGATGTGTTTTAAGTTGGAAATGTGAGAGTGATGGTGCTGAAGTGAAAGATGACATTTTCTCAGCTTTATAGAGCAACAAAAATTGAGTTTTGAATTATGGATAGACAATGGTTTGTTGGCTGTACTTGAATTTAGACTTTAAGAAGCAATTCAGGATGAACATGATTCATGACAGTGGCACAAATGGCATCAAAGGTGGGGTTGTTCTTTTGAAAGTTTCCAAGTTGTCTTCAATTTTTGTTTATTAAGATCAAGGAAGAAAAATATAAACAGGGAGAGAGGAACTGCATACATCCACAAGTTTCGAAAATCCATTCAAAACTTAGTAAGATTGCTAGATTAAGAACAAACTAATTCGACCCATATCCATTTGTAAGACATGAAGATGATACAATCAAACTTTATTCATTTAGGGGAAAGATTTGGCAACAAGTCCAGAGCGTATATTTATAGAGCATGGGAGTAGGATTAAGGCTCTCCTGACCTTGAAACATTCTCCAAATGGTGATAATACTTAAAAAACTCACATGCCATAACTTAGGAATTGTTAAAGAAGTGCAAACACTCCATTGAGTAGTATATATTCCCCCTTAGAAAACCTAATGCTACGGAGAGTGTGTTCTGGATTCGAGTCATATTTGTACCTACTATGGTGATTTTGATGGAAACAAATTCATAAAGGATTTTCTCTAAAACCTGATGTAATAGTCGACTTGCAATTAACAAGCAATCGTTCTTACTGTCATCAGTGATGACTTGATCGTAGAAACTTGTCATAAGGCACAAAAGTACGATAAAGAGATATGTAGTGGATAGCTGATGGGAGTAATACTCCATGAAGAAATAAAATAACCTTCCAATTTTCATTGCTGTAACAAACTTAAGAATAGAGTTCCTGACAAGTACTATTCGAAAACTATCCTCTAAAGGCCCGTGACATTGTATCCGCATCAAGTCATTAAAACATCTACGGGATGCTACTATTACTGATTGTCTATAGAACTTCTTAGAGACTTGAATTGTCAATATTAAGACATGAATACATGATCAATTACATGTTCAAAAGTTCTAGAAGTTTCTTTTCTTTTCTTTTCCTTTTTCCTTTGGGTTACTCTTTTTGAATTTTTATAACTTTTAAATTTGCATCTGGCATGTGGATTGTTTGTGCTGAGGTTTCTCCAGATTTTATTATTCAAACTAGAGGTTGAATAGATAGCAGTAAGAGATTCATAAAGTTTTTAATTAACTAAATCAAAATTTGTTTCCATTAAGTTTGTTTATATTGTATTATACATTTAAGGAAGTTTTATCATTTAGTATGTATGAAGTCATTGTTATACTTTTTTTGGTCAGCAAATATATGTTTCAAGTTCACTTATTTAAGAAGGTAATAAAACTTGATTAACCTGCTCAGAATCAGAATCATCACTTGAGCTGTTACGTAACTGGCTATAGTTTATGGAAGATATAGTTTTAATAATACTCACATGCGTACTCTGTTTTTAACTAGCTTGCTTGCAATTCAGAAACACTATCTGATGCTGAGGAACAACCTTTATCAATGTCGACCCATTTCAAAATGTAGTAAACAAGTGACTCAAAATCAGGTGGAATTGATGGAATTTCCATTTTCTCTTCTTTCACTAGGTCCAGCAAGTTCTGTCCCCATCACTGCTGAGAAATCGAAGTAGTCACATGGTGAACTGATTAAACTGTTCTGTATACTACTTGGAGGGCAGGGGAAAAATAGATGACATTCTTTCTTTTCTTATTAATGAAAAACAAGGAGAAAATTATTACCTAGAAGTCTATCCCCTATTGATAACCATCTGGAATTACGGAAGCATTCAATATAGGCAGCTGGAATGTGACATCGAGTACAAAAAACACTTGGAACTAGAAATGTCTGCCAGAATATTTATCCAGTACCAGATGCTTCTTCAATGTCCACAGAAATTTTATTTGCGTAGTATGCAAAAGAGACAAAAGTAAGCCAAAAAAAAAGCTTAAACTGGAGAGTGCAATATCATTCAATAAGTTCTAGGCCATATATTCTTTTCTTACAAATTAATAAATATAAACTTCATTGTGAACGCTTTGAAATGGAGGAAGATATTTAGACATGACAAAAATTATCGTACTTATAGAGAAAAAAAATACCTTAAAATCATTCAACGCTATTAAATACTCAACTAAATTTCAGCACGTGCATCGCACGTGCATGCTCTAGTATAAATAATAAGATCGTCATTAAACATCATTTTAGCATAGTTTCAGAATAAGAACTTAGAATTCAAAGATCCATTGTTTAGCAGCTTGATCAAGTTGAAGTCCACATTCACATGGTGAACTGATTAAACTGTTTTGTATACTACTTGGAGGGCAGGGGAAAAATAGATGACATTCTTTCTTTTCTTATTAATGAAAAACAAGGAGAAAATTATTACCTAGAAGTCTATCCCCTATTGATAATCATCTGGAATTACGGAAGCATTCAATATGGGCAGCTGGAATGTGACGTCGAGTGCAAAAAACACTTGGAACTAGAAATGTCTCCCAGAATATTTATCCAGTACCAGATGCTTCTTCAATGTCCACAAGAAATTTTATTTGCGTAGTATGCCAAAGAGACAAAAGTAAGCCAAAAAAAAAAAACTTAAACTGGAGAGTGCAATATCATTCAATAAGTTCTAGGCCATATATTCTTTTCTTACAAATTAATAAATATAAACTTCACTGTGAACGCTTTGAAATGGAGGAAGATATTTAGACATGACAAAAATTATCGTACTTATAGAGAAAAAAAATACCTTAAAATCACTCAACGCTATTAAATACTCAACTAAATTTCAGCACGTGCATCGCACGTGCGTGCTCTAGTATAAATAATAAGATCGTCATTAAACATCATTTTAGCATAGTTTCAGAATAAGAACTTAGAATTCAAAGATCCATTGTTTAGTTCGAACTAGTTCAACTTCAGGTGTATAATAGCTCTTCAATTGTTTAAATTTTTAAATAAGTTGATTTTATACAATAAGCTCCATCATCATTTATCTTAGATCTCTATTTGGAATGGCTATTTCTTAGACAAAATTAAAGTAATTAGATTTTAATTAAAGTCAAAATAGATAAGGGTTTGTAGTATAATTCTTGGAAGAGTCAAAGATGTCCAAGAAGATCACATATGATCAATAAAATGTAATTAGAAGTCAAATGAGTATCAAAGTGTTTCACAAGTAATGCTCCAAATTCTTATTCAAAAGTTGTGGCGCATTTTTCACATAGAAAATATAAAAAAAGATGTTATTTCCAAAGGAACTACAACCCCTTGAGTTAGTTTTCACGCATTTTGAATCATCTCAATCGGATATCAAGAAAGAAAGTTATGACAAAAATACTGACCGATGCTCAGCCATCACTCGTCCATCGCTTGAGGGGCATGGTTATCCGAGAAATAGTAAAATTCAATTTTAAAACTGATTTTGAGTTTCTTTTCATCCTAAACACTTCCCATTATAAATATACAATTCATACGACGTCCAAAGGTGAGTTGAATAATTAATTTGCCTTGGAGATCTCATTGTTGAAAATCATAAACTCATTCCATTGATTCTATTGATTCAGCCCCAAAATCTTTGTTCATATATTTGATTATGTTAGGATTGATACCACTTGTAGTGACACTAATCACTGGATTGATATATTGAAGTTATATGACAAATAATAAGAAGTATATGATCAAGAACAAAAGAATAAAAGAAGACAGAATATGGTAGAGAAATTATGAGATTTTATTGCATCTCAAGAATAATGGAGAAGAGAGAGAAATATTACAATGATCCTAAACGCTAATAATCATAAATCTCACACTATAAAATTGTATAGAAGAGCCTAGTATTTATAGAAAATATGTAGGGGACGTATAAGACCTTTGGTAGAGTTGTTGATAAAGCATGATGCAAAAAACTGAGTCCAAAACGAAGTAGGAGAAGAAAAACGCAAAAAAACATACATTCAGGTTGAAAAACTCATGCGGGCCCGGCCCGGGCCCTCTGCCCTATAATTTATTGTGGCACTCAAGTGCCATTTCCTTGGCACCGTGGCGCCTGTCCTTGGTTAATGTTCCAAAAAGTGTCTTTTGCCATCTAAAAGTCCTCCTTCAAGTCAAACT
>CAIGRS010174497.1:0-15691 GCA_903798395.1 Fraxinus floribunda | reverse complement strand
TTGTTTTATCTCTTCACTTAGATATTTATATTTAGTACTTTAATTTGTTGCTAATTCCTGCAATTTAATTCAATTAGTATTAGTTAATATATTAATATTTTGTAACTCTTCTAAAATAATTTAATCTCTTCTATTCATTTTATAAGTTCTAAAATTTTCTTCAGTTTCGTTACTAGGCTCTGATACCAGTTTTATAGGTAAAATTGCGAAAATTAATTAAAACTTAAGACTAAGAATATGATAGTCAATCGACTCATAAAAAGACAAAACTATGTCGTAAATGCAATTAAAAAGAAAATAATAAGGGCGTGTTTGATAGTCCATTATTTTCCAAGAAAAATAGAATTGAAATTTCAATTCTCACTTTTGTTAGGTTTGATAGTCAAAATTTTCCATGAAAAATGTTTTTTCTCACCCACCACATGTCCCATTTTTCCATGATTTTGTGGAATTGATTTTTCCACCAAAGCGGTGGGAAAATGGTTTCCAGCCTTTTGTTTTTTGTTTTTTTTTTTTTGCAATGAAAACAAATTCTATGGATAATTGTAAAAATAAAATAAAAAAAAATCTCTTTAATAGACAATTTTCATGAAAAACAAAGACAAGCGAATACCAAAAGATCTAAAATTTCAATATTTTTCAGGTAGAAAATTATATTAATTAAACACAATTAATTGACAATTTTCAGGAAAACAATTCTAAGCAATTCAATTCCTTGACCGCCAAAGGACAGAGAAAGTTGAAGCCGTGAAGGAGATGAGATGAAGGTTTGGTTGGGCCTTTTTGTTTTGTAGTGAGCTTTTATTATGAGCCTTTTTATTTGAAAAAAAAAATTAGAAACTCATTAAATTATTCACGTTTTCCATTTCCAAATTCCAAACCCTTTCACTTAAATTGCGTTAAGGATATCCCAGTTCCCATTGGGAATTTCTCTGCCCCACATGTCGTCGACATCGTTTCTTCACCACTGATTATGACTGTGAGCTTCTCTTCTTTCTTTCTTTTTTGTGTTTTTATTTTTATTTTGAATGTCAACTGTGCTTGATTTTGCGCTTGGTTCCCGATTGAATCGATAACTATCTGGGTTTTCAAGTTATATAGTTATTGGGTTTTTTTGAATTTTGTGGGGTTATAGTTGTAGAATAAATATTGTTTTAGAAGAGAGAGGTGTTTTATTCGCATTTCATATTGACAAAAAAGGGGCCGCTGGGGACCATATGGATAGCGGCGCATTTGGAGCGGAAGCTATGTAAGAATCAGGTAAAATTTTAATTTTTCTCATTGTAAATGTGGCAAGATGGTTATTTTTGCATGAATGTCAATGGACTAAAATAAAAACCTGACTGTGGTCAAAAGAACTGGAAAAAAGAAAAAGAAAATGCAGCTTGTGAGTAATGTGAATGAAAATACGAACAAGTGTCTGTACTTTATTCCTTTAAGCATCATGTTTGAGCTACATTTTGTGGATTCAAATTGGTGTTCAGAATTAGTTTCTAAATCAGTATATATAAGTGACCTTATTATTGCTGCTGTTAATGATTAGTTTCTAAATCAGTATGTATCATTAGAAATTGTTAATGATTCGGGTGACTGGTTAGACCAGAAATTGGAAACATTATGTTTTCAGAGCTTATCATGTGGCGAAATGTGCCGGCCAGTTTGAGATAGTATTTAGTGAGTTCATGAAGTTGAAAACTGAAGAAAAAAATAAAACCCAAGGACCTTACAAAGGTTATAATTAACATATACTCTAAACAATAGAAAAATATTACTGCACATAAAAGTAATAGATGCTTAGTATTTCCAGTTATTTGAATCTAGTTATGATTTGTTAATTATTCAGAAAATGCAGTGAATCACTTTGGATATTTTGGTACAGAATTTAATAGTACAGTTTTATGAACCATGAGTATAGGCACTTTACCAGGCTAGTGTTTCCTACATTACAATGCATATTTTAAGGCTTAGAAAAGGATGCTTGGATTCACATTCTGATCCAATTACAGATTCGACAAATGTAGTGTCAAATTGTCTTCTTTTCCACTTGAACATTCTTCTCTTTCTGTGTAATCTGTCAAATGAAAGAAGTCTTAGACCAACAGAAATGGTTGATTACTCATTTTCATGCTGCTATTGCACAAAAGGAACCAAACAAATAAATAAGTGCCATATGGAAAGCCTTTAGGTTATGTTGGTACATTAAACTGAACAAGATTTGTCAATTGTTGCATCCAATCTTGTGTATCAGACTTACGTGCATCATTGGACAAGAAGACAACAATCTTGATAAGGATTAGCACAGGTTCCATATTTACACTCTATCAGCACGTGATTACACCAAAAATATTCATTTTTCCCACATGCAATAGTAAACACAGGTAACAGACTGCTCGAAGAATTTAAATTTCTGAAGGATACCAAGGAACTTATGATTGCAAAATCTCAATCACTTGTAATGGTTACAACTAAACACATGTTATATGCCACTGAGGCAATATTTTTATATCTACATCATTTTTTCAATATATGCATGAACCACCATACTATTTAAGGCATTGAGCTCAACACAAGTTTTAAGGAGGATCACAAAAGAAGTGAGGAAACAAAGGGTTAACTTATCTCAGTGACTCGCAATTCAATATTAGTTTAACTGTACTTTCTTCCATGTAGGGGAAATACTTGGTTTAAGACGATATTACATATTTATCAGTTCAATTCGAAATCCTCATAAAAGTCTATCAAGTAGCTAAAAATAGATGTCAAATCAAAATCTCCAGATTGAGTCTCGCCTCAACTTTCAGATAATACAGAGGGTGGAAGAACTTTATACGGGTTGAGAATCCTGTTAGGGTCAATTAGCTTCTTGATGGCAGCCATTAGTTGTACCTGCATACAAAAAAAACGTTTTCAGATGCCGAAATAAAAAAAAAATTATACATAGTTTGTTCAAACAGAGAGCAAAATATCCCGCAGTCAAATCAAAATTTCCAGCATCTCTCTTCAAAGTCAGAGATATTATCATACACTAAAGAAAGTTGGCATTTCTCTTCAGATTTCATTTTATTAGTAAACTGGGGCTAGTAGTATTACATTAAATGGCAGAAAAAAAAATTATCAGCTTTCATCAATCCAAAGCGAGATGAGACCTTCATTATTAACAAAAATGTTCTGCTATTCAAGAAAAGCATAAATTTGCAAATGAGATGTTCATTATTAACTAACAGACAATGAGGTTAGCCTTACAGATTCAGGAGACTTGCTGTAATGAATTTTGTTGGCTTTCATCAACCCAAGGCCGTGTTCAGCACTGATGCTCCCATGGTGCTTGGATGTCCACTCGTAGACAAAGGGTTCGATCTTTGATAATATCTGTAAGGAATAATGTTCTTATTTAATGCAATTCATAGTTGACAGAAAAAATTATAAATGGACTAGGAATGAAGTTATTACACTATCAGTGTATTGTGGTGCTGAAATATTGAGATGTAGGTTACCATCCCCAAGGTGACCATATGCCACTACATTCGCTGTAGAACCTAGAGATTTTCGATTAAGGAAGGTCAAGTGAATGCTTGGAGATTATCTACATATGATACTCAAGATTCAAGAATCACAATTTGAAGCTTGTAAAAACAAAAATGAGCACTTCATTAAGTAAATATGACATTATAGAAAGAACTAACTTTGCCATCTCATAACAGTCATGGCATGCTTCGAAATCAAAACGAGTAACTTATTTCCAACTTTGACCAAAATTTATTTTAAATCTTATTAGTAAATAAGTAAAAATTTTAAACTTTGCTAAAACATGCTCTAATTTTTCATTTGGACCAGCGCACGGCCCACATAAAACGAGACCTATTGAAGTATGGTTCAGTAAAAAGTGACTATCTTCCCACTAAGCCAAGAAAGCAGCAGGTGATACAGAAAAATCATGTTAAAGGTTAGACTATTTCGTTACCAAGACGTGCGCGCATTTCCTCAACAAGCTCATACATTTTTTCAGGAGGCAGAGACAAGTCATATTTATATACAGCCCCTGCTTTCATCAATGCTTCAGGTACACCCTATAGTATCAAAATTGAAATCACAAAGGTTGATCATTGTGAAGAAAGAGATCAGAAGGAATGTAAGAAGTTTGATTATTCTTCAATAAATCAAAGTTGGTACAAGTCTTAGTACTAAATTTGCATTTGACATTTGTTACATAATTCCTTTTAATTCTATTTATTATTATTTCTTTCTTTTTTTTTTACACTATGAAATAGAGTGACCATCCACTCCTCTTTGCCTATTTCATGAGGGTGTATCCAAGTGTGTCATAACAAAATATGCTAGATCTACGGGATTCCAACTAGTTCTAGATCACCTTATTAACTGTAAAGCCACTTCCTCAATACAATAACAATTGAAATGAAGCTGTTGGTGAAATAAGAATATTATTTTCATTCGTGATATCCCAACAGGATTACAGTGTAAGATCTTAAAATGAAAATCTAATGGTATAAGATATGTGTTTACTGCATGTGTACCATAAAATTAATAACCATTTAAAAATATTGAACAAAAAGAATAAAGTTGAGCGTGAACAAAGAGATACAACTGCTTATAAGCTTCAAAAGCATTTTAAAGTATGTTCCTTGAACACATTACTTGCTAATAGATCTCCATATTCCTCTATTGGGCTGCCTATGTATAGTCCATGTCTGGCCACTGTTAGTGAAGAAAGAGAAGAACCCTTTATTTTTTATTTATCGAAATTAAATTAAGAATACAATGAATTTACAGAAGAATATCTCACCTTGGTTCTAAAATTAGTAAATCAATTAATTCCTAAAACCTATTATACCAAAATGAACTCAAACTAATATAGAATACAAAGATTGCACTAGAAATAAGGAATTTAGAATTGGAATTCCACACTCCCAGGGCATAGATGTTAATCATTCCCATCTTGGTGATTAAGTTTTCAAGATTGGATCTTGGAAGAGCCTAAATAAGAATATATGCAGTCCGAAAGCAAGTCGGAGTATAGTCAATTCCATTATTTCTCCTCTTAGATGAGGTGAAGATCAATCTCAAATGCTTAGTTTTGTCGTGATGAACTAAGTTCTTTGCAATACTTAATTATTACAGTTCCAATATTAGGTTGAGCTTATTTAATAGTTTGAAAGAGCTTTTAGAATCTGGTCTACATCTAACTTCAAAAAAGTGACACTTTCTGTCCTCGCAATTAAAATAAAATCTTACAGCTTGAGGAGGTAGTTAAGGCCTACCAGTACGAAGAGAATAGTCCAAAAAATATAACTCGGGTAAAGATGGAAGAAAATGATGGATTTTCCGTCTTTTGAGTCTCCTAATGTAAGATCATTGATACTAAGTAGGTTTAGCAGAATTTTACAACAAAATGGAGAAGCCACAGTACATAAAAGCGTTGGGTCACATCTCAAATCTATTCCCAAACTAGAAGTAATATTTAAATAGTGATGGATGATAGATCCTGAATGTAGACATAAAATATAGATGGCGATTACCTCACGGATATGCCAAAATGATGATGTTTGATTAATATCTTGGGCTAAAACTCCATCAGTTATTAAGCCACTATCCATAGACTGAAGAAGGAAGGCTTCAAGCTTCTCTCTAGTGACATAGATTCAAAATAATAGAGGTTAAGAAATTCAATCCATCATCTAAAGAAAACAATTTGAAAGTAGGATGAATCGTACAAGTATTTGGTTTAAGTCATCATCACAAGCTCAGTGTGCTATCTCAGACAAATGAAAATCAACAACCATAATAAAGCACGAGAAAGCTGATTTGTTCTGATAAGTGGTACCATGAACATGCCTCGAGTATATTCAGATCTTAAAATAAGAGGAATATTATTTCAGATCATTTTTTCATTTTCATTTTCATTCAAGATATGCTGTTGTAGTGACTGGTATTATGTAAATCTGTCATGTGGTCCCATGGGAAATTAAATTTGCGAACAAGATACCATTTATCATTTTTAAGGGATGGTTTAAGGTCATAACAACTACAGAAATAAACATATGATTCACACAAAATGAAGTGTGTATAAGAAGCTTCTCTACAAATTCCTTCCTACCATTTTGTTAGTTTCTGATCATAAAATTTAGAAGAAGCTCACAAGGAATTCATTTCAAATCCAAATGACTTAAAGATTATTACTTTCAAGTTGGAAGAAGGTTACTTGTCATGAGACTCCATGCTGCCAGTGGTCTCAATGAGAACATAGAAGTTATGCACTGAAGATAATGGATCACGAAGACCATCTAAGTGTTTCAGAACCTGTTCAGATATGGCAACAAGTATAGTGAAGTAATCTATGTATGATTTAGCACTAGTTAATCACAAGCTGCATTTCTAAATTCTAAACAATTTCAGAATGTTGTATCAGAGGCATCAAAAACTCTACCTTCACTTGACTTTTGCATAAACTACGACATTATGTTAATAACTTAAAAATGCAGTCATATTAGAAAAACTTTAATCTTTAGTCTTGCATTACCAAGAGCAAAAGTGAAATATTTCATTACAAGTTACCAAATATTGTTTCATTCCACCTATATTTATACCAATATTAGTCACCAAACTTTTGTCATAGCATACACAATCCTATATAAACCATCAGTCACATCATGCTTTATTGTTGACTGTTGACTTCTCAGCGCAGTGTCCAAAGGCAACAAAAACATGAAAATCATGGTAAAGGAAAAACCTACTTCATTTGTATTATTGGTGTCACTTCTCTACTTGGATACTTTCAAGAAAATTTGGTAACCTACACGTACTTCAGCTTTGTATCTAGGAGACTCAGTTATCTTCATTAGTGACTGTTACAATTCACTCTGTGTTGGCCAAGTTGTCTGATTGTTAACTTGCCTCCCAATATCATGCATAGTTGACAAGTCAAAATAAATGGGAGTTTGTCTAATAATACGTTTTACTTTATGCATGCATTGGCCCCAAGGGATTGGAGAGAACGGGGTTGATCTTAGGACTTACGAACTGAAGGTTTGACAGTTGACCAACGATAAAAACCTTGGGGTTGAGATAGTACATCATTGACTCATTCTCTAATAGCTTAGATTTCAAGGGAACTGTAAATTGCACAAACTTTATCCCCATGGAATTGAATTCACTCTCAAAATACATGGCTTTAGGCAACAATGCACCCCGCTACACTTGTGCATGATTATATGAATTCAATGGCACCAATATTCAAGAGTTTATCCAGAAATTTTGCATAACTCTTTTATCATCCCCCATTTACTCCAGCAACATATGAACCAGATCTCTCTGCTCATGAATCCACCAATTGAATGCATACCTTTGGTTCTGACCCTAATAATTTTCTACACTGGAATAAATTGCTATTCAACCATCTCATAATCTATTTTTAACTATGAAGTATGATGTTGATTTAACTTTTAAACAAATTTCATGTACAGAATGGCACTTTCAGCATAAAAAGGAAACACATCTTTCATTAATGTATATTTGTCATTTTTTAAGGTCACCAATGGACAGGACAATCTAGAATTCGCACTGGAGTACAGCATGGCACTTCCAGAATTAAAAAGAAACACTTCTTAATGAATGTATATTTGTTGTTTCTTAAGGTCACCAATAGAGTGATTCTAAGACCCGTTTCGGACAATCTAGAATTCACAATTGAGAGCTCCAACAATCTAAAACAAATGAGTAGTTGTTCCAAGATATATATAGTTTCATCTAAGATTCTTTAGCCAGTAACGAGGAAGAAGCTTGAAATTTACTTCACCCCAATTCCAATGAAAAAGAAAAAAGAAGGAAAAACACAAGTAACATAGAAATTTTTAGGGAAGCACTTTCAATTAGTTTAGGCCGAACTCTTCCAGAAAAAAATCCTCAGCCAACTGTTGCACCACTCGACAATTGATCTTGAATGAAGTTGCATCGAATTAAGGGGAAGACATGCAGCAACTTATTTTTTGGCAACAATGTGGAATGTAGTCCACTTGAAAATGACAGTGCATTTGAAGCTTTTTCAAAGTTTGCACCATACTAATATCAATAATCTTTTATATAATATTTCAATGGAAAAGGGTGTTGCGTAATTTTACTCAATAACTGAGAAAATTGCGAATAGAGTTTTGAATATGGTTACATCATACGCAGAATCTTACCAAATTCATAGCATTCGCATCCAAAAATTCAAACGCAGAAAGAATTTCCCCAAGCTTTCTCTTGGCTTCCAATAAAAGTTTCTACATAGAAGAGAATAAGCATTCATATGGTTACAATAACGTGATAGCAATTTATTAACATAATATATATGTATTATAGAGTAAAATGCAGCAACCAAATAATTAACAATGGTATAAACTTCAACCCCAATATGAAAACATCCAAACATGAATGACAAGGTCCCATAAATATAAACTACTAGGGATCTCAAACTATAGATCAATGAGAAACGGGACAGCTCTAATACTGTCACATCCTGAGTGGATTCAAATACACATTTACACATCTAATGACAATTAATGATGTTTCAGAGTGAATGAAGCTTACCTGGCAGCTAGCATAATCTTCACAAGAAAGAAAAGCTAGATTTACAAATGACAACTTTGGCGGGGTAAGTATGGAAACCTTTGTCACGATTCCCAAAGAGCCCTCACTCCCTATGCAACATAATTTAGACAAGGAAAAAGTTGACACATTTTGATATTATGAATAAGGAAAGCTGTTAAGAGTTAGCTTACCGATGAATAAATGCTTCAAGTCATATCCAGTGTTGTCTTTGCGCAAAGAGCCAAGCATGTCTAGAACAGTACCATTTGCTAAAACAACTTCAAGACCTGAAAAATCAAAGCTGGAAAATGATCTTCAGTTCAAAGGATAAAGAAGAATTGAGAATGCATGTCAGCCATCAAGAGGTAACAATAGAATCCAGAACCTACATATAGTTGAATGGTAACCTTAACAAAAAATGTAAGTTGAAAATAACAAAAAACAAATAAAATAAAGAAAAAATTGACATGGTTAAGATTGCATGCTCTTCCTCGAACTCCACTAAGAGAGAGAAAACCTGTATTATAAAGAAAACTTCTATGAAGGAGACTGCACTCCATGTCCAAAATATAAAAACTCCGACACTGATGGTGGTCAAGTAGACTTTTTGCACATCATGCACCATATAGAAAAATTGGAGCAGAGATCCTAATTTTAATCACATTTTCTATTCTAAGAATAGCATTTTCTTATTTCATAGCTTCGACGATACACAGGAATTATGAAACTAAATGGATGCCAGCTAATGACCATCTTTTTTCTAAAGAAAAATCAATCAGTTGAAATTTTAAACAATACCACTAAAGATACTGCAGAAACTGGAATGAGTGGAATAAAACTACTATTTATTCAACCTATATAAGTGATCTAGTTACATCACGACAGCGAGTTTAAGTTTAAAAAGAAAAAAATTAGACAAATCCAATCTAGGATAACTGATAACTAAATTGTTATTCGTATATAAAGTCCATAACCACCATGGAATGTGCATATACATACACCAACATGAATAATTTTATACGACAAAATTCAATAAATTATTTGACACGAAAGGCATGTTATAGGAGTAAAGCTCACCGAGTACACTTCCATGAAGTGATCCATATCGGATAAGGCGGAGACCACCGGCATTAGTTGAAACATTTCCCCCAATTTGGCAGCTTCCTTTAGCACCCAAGTCCAGTGGCATAATAAATCTGCAGCAGAAACATATTCTATAGTGGCAACCAAATATTGGTAAGATATACATAAATTCAATTTCAACTCTAGATGGATGGAGTAATGTCATGAGGGAGGGTAGTTAACATGAAGAAATTTGGGTATGTGAAAAAGATAAATCCAACCAAGCTATATTATATGTGTAGTATCTTCATGAACTGAGTCCCCTCGAGTGCCCCTTGAAGGCTATAAAAAGGTTTACACTCAAAGGTTCATACGCAGCGAAAATAGGCATATTAAAAGAATATAGTTGCTGATGTCACATCAACTTCTTGAAGAACTTTCAAAGAATGACACGCAATTTCATCTTTCATGCTTAAACTTCGAATCAAATATCTATTGTTATGGTTTTGTTTGAAGTTCTTCGAAAACATTTTAAGTAAATGAACACAATTCAGCTTTTTAGTGTTGTTTATCTTGTTTAAGAATGCTTATTATTTTCAACTTGTCATCAAGTAAATAAATATTTTTGGATATATATTAAAATCTGCAAACGCATAATTTAAAGAATTAGGGTAGCCATAAGCCGATCGCAAGTAAAATAATATGGTTTGAAAAGTAAGATCAAAACCTTAAAAGCTCTTCAATAGGGTTTGGGAAGTAGAGCATCTTAGATATACATACAAAAAGAAGTTAGACCACCCTGAAACAACTTATGAACCTATTTTTTCTTTTCTCCACGGACTTAGAGTAATTAGAAAACTATAGCATGAATGCTTCGAAGATCTAAAAACTTAAATTTAATATTTGATTTTTCAATCAAAGAGAGTGTAAAAATGCCAAAACTTTTTGAAAAATAGAGTAAACAAACTTGCATTCTGTTTTCAAAAGGAAAATAGAACAAATTAATGCTCTGAAACTTATAGTTTAGTATAATAGCTTCTCAATCAACCTGTTTTAAAGTTCCACTGTGACTTATTAACTTTGCACCATAACTTACACAACTCTGAATATCTCTTATTTTGTTAAAAGGAGATGTGTATACTCTTCCTCCGCTTATCTGACTTTTTTTTGGTAATCTAACTTCTCCAAGACACTATCAAACCTCAATAGGAATACCAAACCCTTGCCATCTTGTTCTAAACTTTTATTTCTTTAGGGATTCTTTTACCTCTCTTGTTCTAATTTTATAGAAGACCCTGACATCTTTGCTATTCCTCAACTACTGCTTTGATTTTCATTCAACATTCTCTCAAAATAGTATCTCCAGCTCTCTTAATGTACACAAAAAAATTTTCAGAGCAAATGTTTTTTAAGTCATTCCTCCAGAACCCTCCTACATGGGGACATTAGTTTCACTTGTTTAATAGACATTACGAACAACCAGATACTAGCCAGACATAGCAATGCAATAAACGCATTGCTGTTGGAATACATACACACACAAGGGGGACCACCAAGAAGGGACAAAGTCAAAAAGAAAACTCATTTATTTCTTCATGCAAAAAGATGAGGGAACTGGGTTTGTACTCTGAATCAATAAAATTATAAATAGTCAAGACAGTAAAAGGGAAATCCATGTATAAACAACTAAGCCAATCCCTAAAGTAGGGTTAATCTTACGTGATGATTGAGAAGGCGTAGTCTCCATCATATACATTTTCAGTTTTTAATTCAAGAGTTACACATTGAAATCGGGATACTACTAACATTATGATGCAGATTATGAGGATATAAATGGAGAAATGCCAAAAATAAGAAATTATTGTAAGCAGAAATAAGAAATAGAATTTGATTTATTCTTCAATGCCATAATTATTTGTTTTAATGTTAGGAAATTTTTCTATTTAAGAGACTTTCCATTTTTGTTTGGAATTCTTATACAACATATTTGTCATGACAATTATATCGAAATTCTTCCCTACATTTTTCCCCCACCTCTCTCTCGTACTTGCACATAAGTATATAAATAACATCAAACTTAAAAGAGTTCGCATCGTATTTGTGCAAATTGAAAGAAGATGGAACTCACATGTCGTTTTAGTTTACTCTTTAATAAGGAAGAAAGGGGACTGGAAGTCAAAAAATATAGTTTCAAATTAGAAAGTATGATAATTGCCATAACAAACAAGTTGGCTGGCATCAAAAAAATAATTATAATAAAATAATGCAACTTTACCCTTGGTTATCCAGAAAAGAAATCAGGTTTTCCAAAATGCATCCTGCTTCACATACCAGTATACCGCTAACCTTAAGAAAGTAAACTTGTGTCAGAAATTCATGTTCCATTTTATTGGTGATAATGTTGCGAATAGTATTTGAGATTTAAATGAAAGTTAATTCTTGAAAAAGAAACAGATTGCACTGATTTGTATTGTTAATGCAGAATGTAAAGATGAAAGGGCCGAGATGCATTACAAACAGAAAATGTCAACCAAACTAAGATGAGCCATACAGAAAATTCATCAGCAATTTCTCCACAAGTGAGTGGGGATGGACAGCAGACAACAAAATAACAAGAATAATAGCAACATATTTCTAAGACGAGTATAAAAAATGTATGTCTTAAGAAGTGAAAGGAGAAAAAATAGTTTGATAAGCCAACTGTATCAATGAAGTCATCTAATGTCACAATATTACATTATTACTTCACATATAGTAGCTGGTGGTTCTGCAAAGTGGCAAGAAGAGGAAGGGCATAATGTAGATATCACTTAGCAGAGTCAACATTACCTCGTCAAAAGAAAGGATGTTATTCATGGAACCAACATTGATGATTACCTGCACAGTTTAACCAAAAAAAAAAGGATATGGAATAAGATAATGGAC
Source organism: Fraxinus floribunda (assembly GCA_903798395.1). Classification (NCBI taxonomy): domain Eukaryota; kingdom Viridiplantae; phylum Streptophyta; class Magnoliopsida; order Lamiales; family Oleaceae; genus Fraxinus; species Fraxinus floribunda. The sequence goes on along the minus strand of CAIGRS010174497.1, from coordinate 3,121 downwards.
TGCGAAAATCTATTTGACGTTTTAGATGTAATTAATCAAAAATTAATTCTACTTTTTAAGGACTTGTAAAAATTCACAATATGTAATGACCTGCAATGTCTATTTTAATCTCTTTTGGTGAAAGGTAAACCAGGAGAAACTTTTACCATATGATTATGAACCAAATATTACTATGAAAATATGTGTGACATGTGAATAGTTACAACTTCCATTTCTTTAAACACCACGTTAAAACAGTAAAATTCTGAAAAAAAATAAAAATAAAAATTTGAAACAGCCTTGCCCCCTTGCAAAAGACTTGATTGAGCTACTAATAAACAGAAGCTGAAATCAGCCTTCAAAAAAAAATACAGCTGCTGAAATCCAAAGGATTATAAATTCTTAAAGGAAGGTAATTTAGCATATTTAAACCTTCTCAATTAAATGGCTCAACTACTTCTGGACGAATCCTATATCATAATATTCACAATGTGTTTCCAGTGTCTCTACGAAGGGCTTCAACTTGAAATGTTATATGAATATCTCACAAGGTTGGCCTAAAAAGATTAATTGGAGAAAAATCGAAATAATCAATTCTATAAATTTCATTACTTGGTATTAGAAGAAAATTTCAGTTCACTAATTCATGTTCTATTTTCAAAATGTATAATTTTCACACCATTAATTAAATTAAATTGCTTTTTGCACACCATTGAATCTCCTAAGGTAAAAATGAAACCTAAGAAATTCAATCTAGACTTTTCCAAACTATTATTTTGAAACTTAACTTTTAATTGTCCATTACAGAACTAAATAACATATAATGTAGAAAAAAATAACTACTCTCAGAAGCGATGATTGGTGAGACTATCAAGTCACAGAAAAATCATACACAAACATCCAACATGACAAACACGTAGCACCAAATGTTAGGCTTCACAGTCAAGAGTCAAAGTCATAGTCCTCTGTTGTGAGTTGACATAAGATGCTTTATTTAAGGAACAAACCAGCTATGCAATACTAAGAAGGACATTAAATATACGATGATTAGACGATGAGTTACTACAAAGAGAAACTATATAGTATTACCTCATCAAAAACAGGTACACTTCCTCCCACAAGACCTGTATTTCCACCTTGAGGTACAACAGCCAGGCACCTGGAATTGCAGTATTTAAGAATCTGAGAAACCTGCACAGAGAGAGATGCATAATGATTTTAACAGCAAACATGAAGGATAAGCCAACTTCCAGAATTAATCTGAAAAGGGACGAAAAAGCAATTGGCACGCATACTGAGAGGAAACCATTTTATTTTGACATGAATGACAGAAAATGATCCCATCATTATAAATGAACAATGAATTAGTTACACTGTCATTACAATCTATCCACAAGATTTAAGTATTTAAATAATAAGCAGCATGCAAAACTATATTTTCTTGAGAAAAAAAATTGATAATTTACATTTGCGTATCAATGACAAAATAGAAGAAAATATCCACGGTGGAAACAATGATTATACAAATTAACTAGCAGGAGTAAACTATCTACAGTAAGGTTCAATTTGAACCTAAGACCCCAAAGTAGGGCCTCGGCCTTTGCTGCTTATGCTAGTTGACTGTGCCTCATCTGCGCCAAAAATGATTATCACATTTCAGATACTTGAGCATAGATCTTTATGTTAACTCTAAGACTTAGCATGAATCGTGAATTATCCAAACTTTTGGCACATACTGCCGGCCTTTAAGAAATATTATTCTTCGTTTTTTTTCTTAGCATTTCATGTTTATTTTTCCTTTCTTTCAAGCTCTCTCTCTCTCTCTCTCTCTCTCTTTTTGGTGTGGGGGAGGGTGGAGAAGGAATCCATCCTCTACTCTAGGAGCTGAGCTATTGTAGCATCCCAAATTTTTATTACTAATTGTCAGATTTAAATTTAGGACCTAAGTGCGCTATTATTAGTGTCTAATGACCTTATTGATTATTGGCCTAGTCTAATGACCTTACTGGTTATTACTGGTTATTGACCAATAGTTTGAGAACTTAAGTGGAGAGTTATTTTGGAAATTAGATGAAATCATGCGTAAAACATATGTAAATATGCCAATGGGTCATGATTAAAGATGATTTATTGACCACAAGCATTATTTACACCACATTTCAAGCCAATGTAATTTATTTGACCACATAAATAAAGGTAATTGATTTAACCACATGCATTATTTACACAAGTTTTAAGCCATGCTAATTGATTTGACCACAAGATTAAAGGTATTGATTTGACTATTTTCATGACAATACACCATTTATGCATCAATCATGCCAATATCTAGCCATTTCCTTTCACTTTTCTACATATGGTCCAAGAATTTACACTATAAATAGGAGACAAACCAAACACTAGACTATCCTTCACCAACTATTTACACACTTTCCCTCTCTAAATCTATCACTGTCTCTTCGCCTTTCTCTTTCTCTTGTCCTTTTTCTATTAAATATAGTCGTACACTTACACAATCATATGCAAATACTCAACCCCACAAGCGGTTCAATAATCTCTCTCTAACAATCACCCCTTTTATTATTTTAATAAGTTGATTTTATGTTTATGATGGCTAATATTTATGTATGTAATATTTCTACGGCTATGTTTTATGTTTTGGTCCATATTATGTATGTTCTATTCAGAATAGGCTGGAGTTTAGTAGCGCTACGCGCGAGAATTTAGAGTCACCTAAGTTCGGTCTAATTATCGTGTCTCCCTATACAAGTTATGAATTTTTCGTAGAAATACATATATGAATTCATCATACACGCACACTTATTGAGAATTATTCTCAATTATCACCCCTTTATATCTCTACTTTTAGATAATTGATTATTCAAGGCGGTCGGCACGGAGATGGCTTTTGGTGGCAAAAGTCTCAATAATAAAATTATTACGTTGTCAATTTATTGTTGTTTCATTTGATTTCAAATGTTTCAAGATATTTCTCATTTCAAGTTAATTTATTAAACTCATTACATTAATTGAATTTTGATAAGTGTTTTAATAATTTATATAATTGTGTTGGATACTCTATAAATTAGTTTTAGTCTACGATTTAGTGGCACTCGGATCGTTAAGGGTTCGAGTCGTCACA
>CAIGRS010174490.1:0-11827 GCA_903798395.1 Fraxinus floribunda | reverse complement strand
ATATTGCCAAAACAAAAATTATCATCAACGAAAAAAACACTTAATTGAAGTCATAAACGATGAAATTTGTCCAAAATTTGATGTGCATCAGGGCCAATGTGATCATTGGCATGTTTCCAATCGAATTAGACTAGTAATTTGTTAAAAACGAACCAATTCAAAGTTAAATGAAATTATTATTTTAACTTCGTAAAAAAACCCTAGTAGTTAATTTTGCCCTAAAATATTCATCTCTACCTCTCTCTCATGTGACTGCAATTTTTCTTAGCCCTACTCCCGAAACACACCCACCAGCCCTTCCTCGATAACAAAAAACACACTGTCTTACTTATTTTTACCATACCATCAATAGACAGTAAAATAATGACTTGTTTCAACTTTTAACTTAAAAAAAACAAACCCTCCTAGTAATTTTTCCTCTTTATGCACGCCCGCCCTTAAAAACTTAGTAGTTTAGACCAAATAATTTTTTCCATAAGTAATTATTTTCAAGTACTACTTTTGCTTTTCACAATCCCCTAAGCTGCCTCACTCCTATTATCATCAAACTCTACTTTTCCCAATGCATTTATGCTACATATTTTTCATGGAGTACGTACTGACTCTGAAAACTTTGAAATTTATTCCTCTAATTGCTGGAAATTATTCATTGACAAAAAGACCCTTGTCTTTGAATAGGAATGAACTTCATGCAAAGGGTGTTATAGTCATTAAATGTGACCTACCTCTTATTATACTATGGAAGTCGATCACATGTATATATTTAGATATTGTCTTCAATACGCCTCTTCATGCATAGATAAGATATAGAGTTTAATATATTTAAAAAATTTAATGACGAATGACAACGAGACTTGAACCCAAATTCAAATTATCATGATTTGTAAATGTCGAATCACTACACTTAGGTTATAAGGATGGACGCATATTTATCTATGCGATAAATAGACTCCCGTAATCACGACTCAATTGTGCTTTCTTGAACATAATTATACATATAAAATATCTCATACATATATGATTTTTATAAATAATTGAGTACGAGACTTTGAATTCACTATTTTTACTAGTGGTGAACTATATCTTTGTTTGTTATAGATTAAAATTTTAAATTAAAGTCAACAATTAATTTATACTGTATGTTTTATGAAATTCACGATCTTTCAACTATACATTTCATCAACTTCAATCAAAATTTACTACATTCTGATTTTAATTAATCTATAAACGGATATAATTAGCTTACCTCAATCAAAAAATTATAATGTTTGAAATATAATAATTTGTTTATTTAAATGGTAGGTTGTAAGCTAAGGAAAAAAGTATTCAGGAAATAACTGAAATATCAATTTTATCCCAATGCAATTTAGTTGTCTTTGCATGAATTATGGGGGCAATTTGGGAACTCCAAACAGCTCACAAGGACCTAATTAACAGTGTCTAGAAAGCAGGAACTATTAATCACTGGCGCCCTAATCTGCGTATTTTATCTTAAACTATTTGGTATTTAAATGCCTCTTCACACTTTGATACACTCAAAAAAATTTGTCACACACAGAAAAACTTAAGTCTCTCCGCCTCCACAACCGCCACTACCACCGCCGCCCCCACTGTAAACCCTAAAAAAATGCATACAAAATGCTTAAAATGGACATTACCAGAGAAGTGAACTTAACAAGAACTTGGAGCTGAGTTCACAGATCTCTGCCATTGTAACCACCAGTACTGGTACTATCGCCGCCGCCTGCACCGCCTCTCATTCGGTGGAGCTGAAAGAAGGAGGAGCTCATCTCAAGTAAGAAGTTAAAACTACTGCATTAAATATACAGGAGGCGATAGCTTTTGTTCACATGCATGAATTTTTTCCACATGGTGTGAGTTTAAAGCATCCCCACCACCACAAAACCCTCTTTCACATGCATTCTGTCTCCCTAGAGTGGACTTTCACCACCACCTCCTCTTGTTCCACCACCGCAGCCACCATGCTTTGAATCTTAGCACATATAGTTTGAGTTTGAAGCATCCCCACCTCCAAAGAAAAACCTCTTTCACGTGTATGTTATCCTTCAGAGTGAACTGTCACAACCACCCTTCTCCACTGTCGCAACCGCCACAACGACCACATCTTTTTTGAGGTTTAAGCCCATTTCAAGAACTTCAAATGGAGAAAACATGCCATTTTGTTAACCCAAATGTCCCATTTTTTAAGCTTTTCTTCTGGTTTAGCTTGAGTTGTACAACACTTTTAGTGAACTCTCTCTCTCCAGATGGAGAAGCTCTTCTCTCTCTACTCTCAGCAGCTGATCCTTATTACAAAAAATTGTCGCCAATACTCTCCTCGTGGAACCCTTCAAGCTTAACTCCATGTTCATGGCAAGGAATCACTTGTTCTCCACAAGAAAGAGTCATTTCACTCTCTCTCCCAAATACATTCCTTAATCTTTCATCGTTACCCTTAGAACTCTCTTCACTTTCCTCTCTACAGCTTCTTAATCTCTCCACTACAAATATTTCTGGTTCAATACCTCCTTCCTTTGGTTCATTGACTCATCTTCGCCTTCTGGATTTGTCTTCCAATTCACTTTCAGGGCCTATTCCGCCAGAATTAGGCCGCTTAACGGCACTTCAGTTTCTATTCTTGAATACAAACAGACTCACCGGTACAATCCCACAACAACTTGCCAATCTTTCTTCACTAGAAGTCCTTTGCCTTCAAGATAATCTCCTAAACGGGTCGATTCCATCCCAACTCGGGTCTTTAGGCTCTCTCCAGCAGCTTAGAATTGGGGGCAATCCATATCTGACCGGTGAAATTCCATCACAATTAGGCCTACTTACCAATCTCACAACATTTGGTGCTGCTGCCACTGGACTCTCTGGTGTTATCCCACCTACATTTGGAAACTTGATTAATCTTCAAACATTGGCACTTTATGATACAGAGGTATTTGGTTCAATACCGCCTGAATTAGGCGAGTGTTTGGAGTTAAGAAACTTGTATTTGCACATGAACAAGCTCACTGGTCCTATCCCTCCTCAACTGGGCAAGTTGCAAAAGCTCACTAGCATGCTTGTTTGGGGAAATTCCCTCTCTGGGACTATCCCCTCTGAACTTTCCAATTGTTCATCTCTTGTTGTGCTTGATGCCTCGGCAAATGATTTATCCAGCGAAATTCCTGGCGATCTGGGGAAACTATCGGTTCTTGAACAAATTCACTTGTCTGATAATGCACTCACTGGTTCCATACCGTGGGAATTGAGTAACTGCACTAGTTTAACAGCTCTTCAGCTCGATAAGAACCAATTATCAGGCCCTATTCCAACGCAGATTGGTGAATTGAAGTACTTGCAGAGTTTTTTCTTGTGGGGTAATTCTGTTTCAGGAACTATACCACCTGCTTTTGGGAATTGTACAGAGCTTTATGCGCTCGATCTCTCAAGAAATAAGCTTACTGGATCAATCCCAGACGAGATATTCAGTTTAAAGAAACTGAGCAAGCTGTTGCTGCTGGGGAATTCTTTATCTGGAGGATTACCGCAAAGTGTAGCAAGATGTCAGTCTCTAGTAAGATTAAGACTTGGAGAAAATCAGCTTTCTGGTCAGATTCCAAAGGAGATTGGACAACTGCAAAATCTCGTGTTTCTTGATTTGTATATGAACCATTTTTCTGGTGGTTTACCTTCTGATATTGCTAACATTACTGTTCTTGAGCTGTTGGATATGCACAACAATTATATGACTGGTGATATCCCGCCTCAGTTGGGGGCCCTTGTTAATTTGGAGCAGCTTGATCTCAGTAGAAACAGCTTCACTGGTGAGATTCCATGGAGTTTCGGTAATTTCAGTTACTTGAACAAACTTATCCTAAACAATAATCTGCTCACCAGAGAAATTCCAAAGTCCATTAGAAACTTGCAGAAACTAACTCTTCTTGATTTGAGCTCCAATAGTCTCTCTGGTCCAATACCCCTTGAGATTGGTTATTTGACAAGCTTAACAATCAGTCTTGATTTGAGCTCAAATCGATTCACGGGTGAAATCCCTGAGACAATGTCCAGTTTGACACAGTTGCAATCACTAGACCTCTCACGGAACACGCTACATGGAAAAATCACAATTCTAAGTTTTCTCACCAGTCTTACTTCCTTGAATATTTCATACAACAACTTTTCTGGTCCAATACCCGTGACACCATTCTTTCGAACTTTAACCTCGAATTCTTTCATCGAAAATTCCCGCCTCTGTGAATCTCTCGATGGTGCTACTTGTTCTTCGCATTTGATGCGTGGAAAAGGATTGAAGTCTGCCAAGACTATAGCTTCAGTCGCTGTGATTGTGGCTTCTGTGACAATGGCAGTTGTGGCTACCTGGATTCTAGTGTCTCGAAATCACATATCTGTAGTCGAGAAGTCCAGTTTGTCCAACTCGTCTGGAGAAGAGGATTTTTCTTATCCGTGGACTTACATCCCATTTCAGAAGCTGAACTTCACTATTGAAAACATCTTGAATTGCTTGAGAGATGAAAATGTTATTGGAAAAGGCTGTTCTGGGGTGGTTTACAAGGCAGAGACGCCAAACGGTGATTTGATTGCAGTTAAAAAGCTTTGGAAAACGAAGAAAGATGAAGAACCAGTGGACTCTTTTGCTGCTGAAATTCAAATTCTTGGACACATTAGGCACCGGAATATAGTGAAGTTACTGGGATATTGTTCGAATAAGAGTGTTAAGCTCCTTCTCTACAACTATATACCAAATGGAAATCTCCAACAGCTTTTGCAAAACAACAGGAACTTGGATTGGGAAACGAGGTATAAGATTGCGATTGGATCAGCTCAAGGTCTTGCTTATCTTCATCATGATTGTGTGCCTGCTATTCTTCATAGAGATGTGAAATGCAATAATATACTCTTGGATTCCAAATATGAGGCTTATTTGGCAGATTTTGGACTAGCAAAGCTAATGAATTCTCCAAACTACCAACAAGCAATGTCCCGAGTAGCTGGTTCCTATGGATATATTGCACCAGGCAAGTGTTATTCAACTTTGGTTTCCTTTCTTTTGTTAATGTTATTGTTTAACCTAGTAGTATGTATTAAATGTGCTAAATTAGTCGTGTTGATCACTGATATTGCAGAATATGGGTACACCGTGAATATAACAGAAAAGAGTGATGTCTATAGTTATGGGGTGGTTTTGCTGGAGATTTTAAGCGGACGTAGTGCTGTTGAATCGCAGATTGGAGATGGGCTACACATAGTAGAGTGGGTAAAGAAGAAGATGGGAAGCTTCGAACCAGCTGTGACTATACTCGACTCAAAGCTCCAAGGTTTGCCGGACCAGATGGTGCAAGAAATGCTCCAAACACTCGGAATAGCTATGTTTTGTGTGAATTCATCACCTGCTGAAAGGCCAACGATGAAGGAAGTGGTGGCACTTCTTATGGAAGTGAAGAGTCCACCAGAGGAATCCGGGAAAACTTCTCAGCCCTTAATAAAACAGTCCTCAAATCAAAGCTGATTATTTTTGTTTGGTTATAGTATTTTTCATCTTTAGAGGATTAGTGATTGATTTTCTTTCCTTAATTTCCAATATGAAGGGGAGTACAGTTGCTGCATGAAGCGAGAGAAAAGTTCTGCTCCCAAAATTGGACTGTCTTTGAGATTTCCATGTACAGTTTTAGTGACATTAGCAGTGTTAATTGGCTTCAATCTTTATCTTCCAACTGCATATCAAACATATGAAGAGGGACACCAGTCGGCTTTCCTAGAACCGTGGGCTTATTCTTTAACGATATTAATAAACTGTGCCCAAACGGCATTTTATAATTCTCACAATTCGACCATATGGCTAAAACCGAAAGACGAGTTGTACCAAAAGATTTTAAAGAACCAATTTCTACTTTGATGTTTCTAACTTCCACAATTACCAAAGCTCCCAATAAATCTTGGCAGTCCAACTGCTGATATTCATGCAATGAGGCCATCCAGTTTGACATCACTTCCCACTAATTATAATCCCCTGTGAAGGGGGATTAACTCTAATTATAATCTTGCTAAATCCAAAAACAACAGTATGTCCTTTTCCAATACTCGTGTATGTAATGTGTAAGCAGACCCTTGAATCACATGCACCCAAAGCTAGTGAGGTGCATGAATTCAACAGTCAAGATCTGCAGAAAAGAAGCAGCAAAACTGGATATGGGGCGTGGGGGAGTATAGTGCTCTAGAGGAAATATTAAACAAAGTGATGAAGATTTTAGAAATTGTAGGCCAAAATATCTCAATACACAGAAAGGGACACAAGGGACTACTTCCCATTCCCCACATGCCTTCGAGGAACAGTCAAAAATGTCTTAAAAAATCCCTGGTCCTGATTCTCTTACATTGTTGCAAACAGATTTTTATTTTGTTTCATGTCATTGAAAAGTAGAACTGGTCAAAAGAAAATCTTGTTATATCATAAATTTCATGTTCTGGTTTTTGTCATTTTATTCCTTTGCATTTATTGATAAGAACTTTGGAATATGGCCATACTCTGTCTTTAATGTAACACAAGAAAATGAAGAGGGGGAAAGAATTATTCACAGAAAGTCAAGAATGGGAGGAACATAGAAGCAGAATGGGGCCCCTCGAAAACTCTCTAGTATGACTGTTCATTTAATGTCCGAGTAGCATGATTTGATAGGGATGACAAAATATCTTGATCTATCCCACGAAGTGTACTCACTCCGAATATTATGTTATATCCTATTACATTGTTTTGACTCAATTCTTTGATTCTTTCCATATTTTTAATTTTAAATAAATAAGTAAATAACAATTTAAATTCTACCTCACCCTGGCCCTTGAAAATCCTATGTGGCAGGAAATGGGGAGGGCAGCTCAAGTCTCAGCTCCGCCTCGTGAAGATCCTGTGTGGGACAGGAGATGGGGAGGGCAGCTCGAGTCGCAGCTCGCTCAGTAATCATCCCTAAATCTAATTACAAGTTGCATTTTCATTATGTGCGCAATTGCTCACTTCATGTGTGCCAGTCATTCATGTAGATGGCGTAACCGTAGAGCTTGCTATGGCTATGGAAACAATTATCCTATTATCCAACTCAACTATGAAGATGTTGTAAGTTAAATGATCACTGCAAAAGAATCAAGAACACAGAACAAATTGGGAATGACTTGATTTATTTGAGAAACAACTTTGGCTATATAATAGCCTTACAAGATGAAAGAGAAGAAACAAATGCAGCCCACGTTATCAACTAAGAACGTGGTAACAGAACAAAGAAGAAATTGAAGCAGTAAAACAACACCCTAAAGAATAGGGCACTTATTAACAAACTCTAAGCCATAACATTCCCTCCCTTAAACTAATATTGCCTAAGCAATTAGTTTACTGCAGTCTGCAGGTGCTTCACAAACTCCCAGCTGACCTCGTAACTTCTGAAATAACTCCAACTTAAGTGGTTTGGTTAACATATCAGCCACCTGCTCTTTTGTTCTGCAATGCATCAGCACGTCAATGTGCTTGCTCCTACCATGCATTACGGGATTTTTGGATAATTTAATAGCTGACCTGTTGTCACAGAAAATGGTAGTGCTCTCACTGCCTTCATAGCCAAGTTTCTTCATGATTCTCTTCATCCACACAGTCTGACATGAGCAAGCTGCTGTAGCTATGAGTTCAGCCTCAGTTGTACTAAGAGTGACAATTGGCTATTTTCGTGAAGACCAAGCAACTGCTCCAGAGCTCAAGATGAATGCATAATCGGATGTGCTTTTTCTATCCTCCAATGAACCAACATAATCACTGTCTGTGAAAGCAATTAACTCCTTATTTCCCCCCCTTTCTATAAAAAATCCCAAAACCAATTGTACCTTGCAGATAATGCAAAATCCTCTTGGCTGCCATGAGATGAAGTTACGTTGGCTGTGACATAAATCTACTAATAAGACTAACTACAAACATTATGTCCAGCCTCGTGGCTGTTAAATACATCATGCTTCCCACCATTTGCTTATAAAAAGTGCCATCAACCTCCAATCCATTCTCATCTCTAAAGATCTTAAACCTCGGAATGATCGGATTTTGAACTGCATTGCTATTTTCCATTCCAAACCTCTTCAAGACCTCTATTGCATACTTCTTCTGACTTATAAAGATCCCTTCACCGAGCTGCATCACTTCAATTTTGAGAAAGTATCTCATCTTTCCCAAATCTGACATGTCGAATTCCTTCATCATTGAATTCTTGAACTCACTAGTCATAACCTCATCATCTCCAGTATAAATAAAATCATCAACATACAAGCTTATAATCAAACGTTTACCTTCTTTGCTGGTTTTGATGAAGAGTGTTTGCTCACTATCACATCTGTCAAACCCTTCTTTCAAGAAATATGATTCAATTCGGTTGAACCAAGCCCTAGGTGCTTGCTTAAGTCCATGCATCGCCTTGTTGAGCTTATAAACCTTGTGAGCTTCATTTTTCACTTCATACCCTTTTGGTTGTTCAACAAAAGCATCATCAGTTAGCTCTCCATGAAGAAAAGCTGACTTGACATCGAGTTGGTAGATGCTCCAACCTCTTTGAGCAGAAAGTGCAAGAATCATTCGAACAGTATCCATTCGAGCTACCGGTGCAAACACTTCCTCATAGTCAACTCTGTACTCTTGTGCATAACTCTTCGCAACTAAGCGAGCTTTGTACTTCTCAACCTCTCCAAGCTCGTTTAGTTTCGTCTTGTACACCCATTTGACCCCAATTCTTTTTGCTCCTTTTGGTAATTCAGTGAGAAACCAAGTGTCATTCTTCTCAATAGATCTCATCTCCGAGTCCATAGCCTGTCTTCATTTGTCATTCTCCACTGTTTCTTCATAACATATCGGATCGGCACTAGCAAATAGAGCCATGTTATCTTCGTCAGAGAGACCTTCACCAATTTCATAGTCTCTCATCCATACCGGAGCTCTCCTATTTCTCCATTCTCTTGAACTTGAAGACTTTGGAGAACCTTCCATATTCACGGGACTTGGCGATATTTCATTACTTTCCTCAGTACCATCTGCATTTTCTCTCTCGAATTCACTTGACATATCATGCTCCAATTCATCTCCCCATTCCAGATCCAGTAGAACTTGCTCTTCGTAGCTTTGGTCCCATTCCCACTTCTTGTCCTCCTCGAATACAACATCACGACTGATCATAATCTTCTTTTAAACTGGATCATAGAGCCTATACCCTTTCAATTCCTCACTTACTCCCAACAGAACGCACCTATAACTCTTGTCTTCAAGCTTTGTCCTTCTAGCATCAGGAATATGAACATGTGCAACGCTTCCAAAAACCCTGAAGTGTTCAACGGATGGTTTAACTCCACTCCAAGCTTCCTCTGGAGTTATATTTTTCACCGATAATGTGGGGTACCTGTTTAACACATAGAAAGTCCAATTCACGGCCTCGGGCCAAAAGGTCTTTGGAATACCCTTCTCTGACAGTAAACATCTCACCATGTTCATCAATGTCCTGTTCTTCCTCTTCGCAACACCGTTTTGTTGCGGTGTATAGGTAGTAGTTAATTGCCTCTTTATCCCACTCTTCTTTCAAAACTCATTAAATTCACGTGAAGTGAACTTTCCACCACGGTCTGTTCTCAAACACTTAATAGCCAAGCCAATCTCTTTCTCCACACAATTCTTAAAAGACTTGAAGGAATCAAATTCATCTGATTTTTCAACAAGGAAACTTACTCACCCATGCTTTTCTAGTAAAATCATCTATGAAGCACATCAAATACCTTTTGTGACTGTTGGAGATGGGAGTAATCGGTCCACATATATCAGCATGGACAAGTTCCAACTTCTGAGATGCTCTCCATGTGCTTCTTTTGGGAATAGGGTCTCGGTGTTGCTTGCCCTTCAAGCAGCCAGTGCATACAGTGCTAGATTCAAGAAACTTTGGCAAACCTCTCACCATTTCTTTGAGTTGCAATGTTTTGAGGCCTCTATAACTGAGGTGAGCTAGGTCTTGTGTTGTTGCTTGTAGACAAACTTCTTTTTTTGATTGCATCTTGGCATATTGAAATCTGGTTAGCAGAACGAACATCCTATTTGTAGTCACGTCGTTTTGGATGATCAAACCTCTTGTTGGATGATAAATTTTGCATGTGCCTAATTGAATTAGAATGGCTAGCCCTTTTTCTTGCTGCTGGCCTATACTGAGAAGATTATTCTTCAACTCCGACACATAAAATACTCATGTTACCATGTGATTGAGACCATCGAGAGACAATCTCACATTACCCTTCCCAACACTCATCTTCGTATTGTTTCCCAGCTTCACTATCTGCTTAAACTCCTCATTAAGCTCACAGAACAAGGCTCGATCACCGCACATGTGGTTACTACAACCTGAGTCAAGAAACCATGCATCGCTTCAGTTTGCTCCATGCATCTCTACGTAGGACACGAGAAGCATTTCTTCAGTCTCATCCAACTCCGCATAATTGGCTTGCTTATTCCAAGTTGGACACTCATATTGATAGTGTCCAATCTGGTGACAATTATAGCACTCAACCGAGTCCTTGTTGTAAGGTTGACGACCCCTTCCTCTACCTCTTCCTCCTCTAAAAGCAGTTCTTCCACGTCCTCTTCCACTTCCACTTCTGCCATATCTCTCTCCATGTGTCACTTTGTGTGTCTGCTCTTCGCTAGCCTGCCTGTGGAACTTTTGTTCGTGTACAATCAATGAACTCTGGAGTTCATCGATGTCCATAGATTCCTCGATTGAGCAGACTATGTAATTAAATATGTCGGTCAAGGACCTAAGTATCTTCTCAACCACTGCTACATCCTTCAAATCCTCTCCATATACTTGCATTATGTTAGCCACTGACATGACCCTAGAAAAGTAATCAATGACAGATTCACCTGATTTCATCTCCAGGGTTTCGAAGTCCCTTCTCAAAGTTTGCAAGATCGATCTTTTCACACGAGCGTTTCCTTCGTATTTCTTTTCATCAAATCCCAGATTTGCTTAGACATATCCTTCTTCAAGACTGTTTCAAGAATTGTTCTGTCGATGGCCTGAAACAAGTAATTTTTCACTTTGAGATCTTTGAGCTTCATCTCATCGAGTCTCCTTTTCTGTGCAAGTAAGTTTTGATGAGGTCGAAGATGCTTTGCAATTTCGATCTCCACAAATCCCCAGTACTCCTTGGATCGGAGAAAATTCTCCATCAGCATGCTCCAATGATCATAGTGACCATCGAAGCGTGGAATTGCAGGTTAAATGAAGTTTCCTTTCTCATCACTTGCCATCTCTCTTTCTCACTGTATGCAAATCACTCAAAGTTGCGGTTTTCTTCCTATCTGAAGCCCAGTGGAGGCTCTGATACCATTTGTTGTAAGCAAAAGAATCAAGAACACAGAACATTCATTCAAAACTACTCCAGCTTCTAACTTTGCAATTTCGATCTCCACAAATCCCCAGTACTCCTTGGATCGGAGAAAATTCTCCATCAACATGCTCCAATGATCATAGTGACCATCGAAGCGTGGAATTGCAAGTTAAATGAAGTTTCCTTTCTCATCACTTGCCATCTCTCTTTCTCACTGTATGCAAATCACTCAAAGCTGCGGCTTTCCTCCTATCTGAAGCCCAGTGGGGGCTCTGATACCATTTGTTGTAAGCAAAAGAATCAAGAACACAGAACAAATTGAGAATGACTTGATTTATTTGAGAAACAACTTTGGCTATATAATAGCCTTACAAGATGAAAGAGAAGAAACAAATGCAGCCCACATTATCAATTAAGAACGTGGTAACAGAAC
>CAIGRS010174479.1:0-13213 GCA_903798395.1 Fraxinus floribunda | reverse complement strand
AGAAACGCTCAAAAAACGCTGCAAAAGAAACGCTCAAAAAACGCTGTAAAAGGAGTTTACCGCAACGTTCAAAAAACGTTGCAAAAGGGGTCTACCGCAACGTTTAAAAAACGCTGCAAAAAGTCTTCCCTCAACGACAACACGAACCTTTGCAATACTTGGAAAAACGCTGGAAAATGTCTTTTACAGCGTTTTTTGGCCACTGCAAAAGCCCTTTTTTGTGTAGTGAGTTGCTTCTAGGTTCATCCCTACGTGTCACCATTGCGGTAAGGTAAGACACATAAGAACTAAGTGTCACAAGCTCTTCAATAGGAACACGACTAAGAATGTAGGTGTCCGAAGACTGAAATCATCGGTAGGTTTCTTCAACCTAAGGTTCAAAATTTGAAATATAAGATTGTTCTTAAATTTATTCCTACTTGTTTGAACCGTGGAGAATTAGGACATATAAAGCCTAAGTGTCATAAATTTCTGAATAGAAATAGACATCAGAATTTAAATAAAAATAAAAATCAGGAGTTTGATAGTCGAATTGACTTCCTTACTAGTCAGTGAATCAATTGACCGAGTTTGATCGAGTTAATGACATAGTTAACTAGGATTAATTCTTCCACTAGGCAAGTTTAGGTGAAGAAGAATGATTTGAAAAATCTTGAGATAAATCATGGTGCTCTTAAAAGTAAGAGCATTTGTTTACCTAACGGATTATTTAATTTTGGTGCATACTTGTACTTTATCACTGTGTTTCATTTCTTATAGCATGCATCTCACTTTTTTTTTCTTTTTTGCTATTTTTTTAAGTTTGTTTTTAAACAAAAAAAATTGAAAAAAAGAGTGGATTTTTTCCTTCAACATAATATATAATTTACTTGAATATGTGAATTGTGATCAAGTATAAGTTTAATCGATATGTTGTAGCATATTTTCCATTACTTTGTTTACGTTTATATGGAGTACTTAGTATAGATTTCTTCATGTACCATCTGCATTATACACACTATAATCTTGTGATGAGTCTTAACCGTGTGTATGAGATTTGGGATGGCAGTCATATGTTTGTAAGGTGACATTGAACATAAATTGGCCTTAATTTAGTTGACCTAAACTCTGTAAATTAGTCTGGAAATTAAAATAAAATGTGTGTCATCTTATACTCTTTTTCGAAGTTTATTTGACTCGAGTAATTAAGTTTCAGGGGTTTCTCATAACCTGAAACCCTATGGTCAATTGACTTGGAGTCATCGACCAAAAATTCATTACATGGGTCACCTTAGTCGCTTAATGAAGAAGAGTTTGCACACAAGATGTTAAAAAGTGAAGAGAAATATGATTAATTTTAAAAATGTATATATAAATTTTGCGAAAGAATAAGCTCAAAGTCAGGGAGAGAAAATAATAATATACGTGAAAATGAGTTTTATGTATGGGTCCTAACATGCAATTTCTGGTTTGACTTTCATTAGTAGAGAAATTAACTTATTTAACAGTGATATTTAACATGTTCTTTCTCACAAATTTAATGTTGAAGTCTTGCTCACAAGGAATTATTGGCATTTAACACACATGAGTCACTTATACAATTTACTTCATTTAGACTTGAACTAAGTATGTGGAAAATTTTACTAATCATTGATTGTGCTTGTGCATGCTATCAACTGCATATTTGAGTTGTTGTACGTCATTTGTGACAAAAGGGGGAGAGAAATTTAAATTTGGGGTGTGTTTGAGCCACATTATTTTGGAAGAATATATTCTGGAATAATAGATTGATGGAGAATGCGTGGTTGGAAAGAATAATTATTGATGTGATGAAAAATATTATTTTATTGAAAAATGTGTGGTTAAAAATGAGTAGAATAATGAGAATGAAAATTTTAATATGTACCAAACATAGGCTTAATGGTCGTGAATTTTTTGCATTTGGCCTTTTAGGAGAGCTATGACTAGAGGGGGGAGATGATTGATATGATTTTTTTGACACTTCATATCATAATGCATAGCTTGTTAAGTTTTGATGTTTCAGTTGGTGTTTTGATTAACATTAATATTACTTCTCAATTAGCTAGAATATTTATGATAGTTGGTTTTAATTGTTATATTTCTTGTATCACGTGCTTTTACACTGAGAATCTAGGTTGTTCATTTCAGGGAACATGTTTAACAAGAAATGCACAAGACAATCATTCAAATTGTGTTTTAGTTTGGGTAGATTAGTTTTATTTTTACGTCTTTAAATTATATTGTATAGTTTTGTCACTTAATACCAAATGGGGAGTTTGTTAGGTTTTTAGTATGTTGTTAATTATTTAGACAAAATGACTATTATAAAATAGTTTTAAAAAGTCAAGGAGTTATTTGGTTGGTAGTATAGTCATTGAAGGAGTCCAAGATGCCAAGGAGATCACATATAATCAAGGGAATGCAATTAGAAGTCTAAAGAGTGTCAAAGAGCCGTACAAATTATGCTCCAAATTCTCAGCCATAACTTGCAATGCATTGTTCACATAGAAAACATTGGAAAATAGATAAGGCTATCTCTAGATGAATTGTAGTCCTTTAAGTTATCTTTTTAATGCAGTTTAAATGAGCTCAATCGAACATCGAGAAAGAACATTATGATAAAAACACTGGAGACTTATCAATTGTTGCTTGCTTGTCATTATGCTATTGCTCGAGCGACAATGTTTCCCGAGAAAACCCTAGTTCGTGTTTTAAAGAGTTTTAATGGGCCTAGACTACCTAACTACCATTTACCATAAATACTCAAGCCCCTGCACTTTTTTGTGTGGTTTTTAATTTTTCTTTTGCTTTATATCATTCTTTAGAGATCCAAGAAAGCATTTATCCTTTGTGATTTATCCTTTTCATTCTTGAGATCATTTAGCCACACTTTGGAAAAACATCAAATTGAAGGATTCAAAACACCCACTTTCCAAATTTATATTCAGGAAGGTACTTTCTTAATAGTTTTCAGATTTGCTGAAGATTAAGTGAGGTTGGACAGCAAGTACATGAAGAGTACAAAAACAAGGCATTCTTAGTGATCCACATAAGATAGACAATTTCTAGAAGATCGGGAGCAGGTGTGAGTGAAGTACATTCCAGCAGATCTTGGAGATTTGCAGGAATTAGATCAATGAGTCTAGTGGATTTTCTAAGTTGAATCATACTGTAAGTTCACTTTGTCTATAGTGGAAATTATTGGCTTGGTCTCGGAGTTTTACCAGTTAAGGATTTTCTCCGTCATTATATTTTGTATTATTTACCGCTTTTTATATAACGCAGTATTCAAACCATAGGAAAATTGAATTGATTGATTAACTATCTAGAAACAATTAAAATTGATTTGTTGCTTATTAATTGTTAATTTTAATTCCGCATTAGGATTGAACTAGTAACTAACAATTTGTATTTGGGATCTAATTAATTAAAAAATAATTTGTTTGCCCCGCTTCGTTACAAGTTATATATTTTTGAGATTTTCGTATCTACATCATTACAAAAAGAAAAAAAAAAAGATTTCATAATTTACTCTGTTACATTATTAAAACTTAAAATACTAAATGACATATGAAGCCCTTGTTTGGTGGGGATTAAAATTTATTTTTAAAATTTTTTGATAAAGTTGTTGAAATGTATAGTTGAAAAGTTGGGGGTCCCACGAAATATGTATTTAAAATTAATTATTAACTTTAATTTGGATTAAAATCTAGATTTAATCTGGACCAAACATGGGCTAAATATGTTTACATATACTTTGTTCTAAAACTAGACCATCCACCACATTATGTAACCGATTCTTTTTGAATTCAGCCTATTTCACGTTCTCCATTAATGTCATTTCCTTGATTAAATAAGCAATTCAAGAAATTCCAGAACTCGGCTCAATTGGAGCGTTTTTTCAAGATTCGACATCTGAAAATTCAAGGTAATATTCGGATCATACGTCGGGTTTCAATTAGATGTAACTCGTGTTGTATTTTTTGAAATTTGTAATGTGATAATCATCCTGCCCATCCTTACTTCTACTGTACTGGAGAACTCATCGCTTGTCTGTGTAATTTGTGGATTGTAAGACCTCAATCATGTTTATACATAATGCATAAGTCCTGATACGTGGATCCCTAAGCTTAAGCTCCAAGTAAAAGTGTAAAAAGTTGTCATTCGTCATTCGAATTGGGGGGGTATTTCCATATCTGCATTATACTCAATCTTAATACACAAACATCTCCTATCAACCTTCAGCTCATTTGCTATCATATAAAAAAAAAACCCATGTAATTTCAACCAAACAGGTCAAGAAGATCAAAAGTACATGTTCCATTCTTTACAAATACGTTTACTGTCTCCAATTGATTCTAGAATTCAATTTAAGTAATTTTTTTAGGGAAATGTCAAGGGTTTGAATCCTAAGGACGCAACAAAAACTCATGAGGGGTAAGATGGACTCGAACTCTCCCAAAACGGATAATACGTAAGTCAACAGCTTAGACATAGAAGTTGGATAGTTACATCTTTAATTAATTCTATGAAGTTTTTTGACAATCTCGGAACACATACAATTACAATTTGTACACCACGGTTGTTCAATAGCTTAGTCTCCAATGATAATTCACACAAGAGAAAAAGAATGAGAGAATTAGAATTTATCTTTTCTTGTACTGGTAAGATAATGAATGTATGTTATCAAATCCTAACAGTTTATTAATAGAAGTTTAAGTGACATTGACCACCCACCCATTAAACATGCCATCTCAATATTTAATTAAGGAAAATTTACCCAAAACTTTACATATAAATTATCTACAATATATTAAAGGGTAATTATATTACCACTACAAAATTTACTTACTACACCACAATTAAAATATATTTTTAATAAATACACCGCGGTAAATTTACAATTATACCCTTAATCCAATATAAAACTAAATATAAATCAATGTTGTGTGGTCATCATCTTTAAAACACACAGAAATTTACAATTACAGACACGCCCTTTTCCTAATTCATCTGGGCTACTTTATGCCGCANTACTACACCACATTATAATTGCACCACAATTAAAATATATTTTTAATAAATACACCGCGATAAATTTACAATTATACCCTTAATCCAATATAAAACTAAAAATAAATCAATGTGGTGTGGTCATCATCTTTAAAACACAGAAATTTACAATTACAGACATGCCCTTTTCCTAATTCATCTGGGCTACTTTATGCCGCATATTTCAATCCTCTCACATAATTTGATAACCAAAAAATGGCTTCCCATTTCTAATTTAATTCACAATTTTTATAGTAGATTTCAATTCACAATTTCTCTAATTTATTTCATCTGCTTGCTACTTCGTACATGAGAGGATGTGCGGTGACTACCTAGGGTACTGCATCCAGCAGTGTGAAAGGTGGAAGATGAGGGGTGGCTCCTAATATGATGTTAAAGAAGGGAATTGATGAATCAACATAGACCTCATGGGCATCCGACTCGATGATTGGATATGACCAGCAGGAGAATGAAGCCAAGGAGATTGACGCCACTGAGTTGCGGGTGCAGCTCTTGAAGAACACAACCAGTAGCCACAAAATCGAAGAATTATAACAACATGACTTTGGCTCCATTTTTGTAACAATTAAATGGAATCTCTGTTTTTCTCCAAAAATTGATAGACTATTTTAGTAAATAGGATGGATATATGAATTGTTGAACCTCCTCTACCTTTCATATGCTTTGATAATTTCAAGATTGGTTTTTCAGACTTGTGTTCATTTGTTGATGATAATCACAAACCTAAAATCAAGACTATGTTGCAGATTCGGTTAAAATTTATTTATGTTTGAAGAGAAATATGCAGATTTCAACGTAATCGATGTTTTACGAGAATGACTCATTCTCAAATGACTTTTTTAGTTTATGATTGCTGTGTAACAATATTTTTTTTTTATGTGATAAACATATTTAAACCATGTTTATGTAATTTCATTGAAGGTTATTTACGTAAATAAAAAATATTTAAAATTGGGGTGCAATTAGTACATTTTGTGGTGGCAAATTACCCATTTTGAAATCATTAGTTCAAATAGATTCTTTAATTACCAAATCGCTTCAAAATAATTTGATTTATGTTTCAATTGTCATCAACGGTTTGAAACATCTCTATTTCTCTTTTTGATTTAAGATAACAACTTTATTAGCTTGAAAGAATTAAATTTCTTTCTCCCCGCATTTACTATTTTGGTTCACGTTTATAAACTGTTCATTTCTACCTACTTATAAAAACAGTTAAAATGAAGCTAGGAAAAGAGACTTGGACGAGCATTTTAGGCAAGATTCACTAGCATATCTTCCATTCATCTAGTTGCTTCAAATTCGAAGTCTTCCCAAGAGAAAATACGCACACACAAAGTATACAATATTCCTTTTCAGTAGTAAAAATGGAAAGAATTGTGCTGCCATTGATTTTCTAAATGAAAGCTTTATTTTTCCGTCTCAGCAGTAAAATGGAAAGAATGAGCAGATAGAACACCATTTTCCTCTATCCACTGGGCTTGTATAATTTCTCCACCATCTTCCTGTACTCTGTCATAACAAAAATTATGAAAATCAATTTCCATTCATGGCTGAAATTTCCAGGGGAAATATTGTCTAATTCACTGGTCAAAAACTATACCTTCTTGATTTCCCCATAATGATGCTGCTTGAGTGTTGAGAGGTGAACTCGTGTTCGGCTCTACATGACAGCAGCACGTGAAAACCAAGTCACAAAATAGTTACAGCAGTATGATCAAGGGCAAAAAACTAAATGAATTGCGCAAAATTACCTCCAAGCAAGCTCTGAATCGATAGTAGTATTGTTCTCACATCATAGGCAGATGACCATTTATCCTGCGAAAAACGAAAAATAAACGTCAGATGCTCATGTCTTGCATAATGAGAAGAATTGGAATGAGAAAATATGAATAGAGTCGTGTCTGAATAGACTCCAATGCATATTGTAATCTCAGAAAGTTTTATGAACAGACAATTTTGTCCGTTGCACGTCTAATATTGCAAACCAAACATGCAAGCACTGCCCTTTCTAAAACTTTTCTAAACGTAAGATAAAAGCCTTTATGACACGCTGAATAAGGTTAAGCAATGTAGCTAGAAAATCGAGAAGATTATTTTTTGATAATAACCTGTAATATGTCCAAGCATATGTTCCCGTGCATATCGAAGTTGGGATGAAAGCAGCTACTCTCGAATTTGACCTTTGGAGGCTTGAAAGGGTAGTCGGGAGGAAATGAAAGTGATAACTTGTATTCCGTCCCTTCGAATACTGTGTCTTTGCTGCCAGTAATTGTTCCTTTCCAGTGGAATATATTGTCTTCCTCAGGGAAAGCTGATATTCCAGTATCTCCACTCATCTAAGATTCAAGAATTCAACAGTGAATCAGTATCAGTTAACTGAAAGTCCCCTAAAAGATGAATTAATCGAGTCGAGAATACTAAATATGCCTTTGAAGTAATATGGTTTTTACCATTAGGGCCATCAGTTCAGATTGCAATCTGTTGATTGAATAAAAAGAAAAGATAAAAAGTCAGGATCGAAAATGATTTTAGCCTATGAAATTCACCAATCAGATTAAATTAAGGAATGAAAAACTGCTGAGAACATAATCTCTAACTAATCAGAAAATTAAGGATTTCTTTAATAACATAAATCAGCGAAAAACACAAATTAAGAAAATCACTTCAAACCCTAGAATTTAATTTAAAATAAAGATAATCAATAGGCTTCATGAAGACAATCCCAGTTCAAAATTCAACAAGCAGATCATATCATTATAACCAATATAATTAATAGTAAAATAATTTAAGAAATGTATATATACCTTTTCAGAACAGACTGTGTATCAACGGTTTTTGCAGTCGGTAAAGGATTCTTGGACGGTGCAACGACCGGTCCGGCGGGGGCGTTTGTGCTGTTGTTGTTAATTGTGGCCATTGTCTTTCTGTTTTATTCTTTTCCTCTCGAAGATCAAAATCAACGATTTCCAAGAAAATGAAAATGCAAATTTTAAATTGCAATATTGGAAAGAAGAAGAGAATTAAGGGGAAAAGCTCTTATTCTTCCGAGAGAGAGAGAGAGAGAGAGAGGTGAAAGGTATTTTATAAGAGAAGAAGATGGAAACGGTGTCGCTTTAAGAATTAGAAAATTCAAAAAGATTTTTGACCGTTACACGGGCGGCGCAAATTGTGTTGTTTTACTTCTAACGGCTAGTTTAGTAGGTTTTCCTTTCCTTTCCTTTTCTTTTCTTCTCTCCTTTCCTTTTTTTTTTTAATCAAGACCAAATCCAAACAATAAATAAATTAAAAGGTTTAATAGCACAAAACGTCCATACGTTTGACATGTAGGTGCAAAACGTCCATACGTTTCGATTGTTTGCATTTTCATCCCTATTTCAATGCGGAAAACGTCATTTTCACCTATTTTTAACGTAAAATGATCAATATACACTCCTATATAAATAAAATAAAGAATAAATTGCAATCTTACTCCTAAACTTTTTAAAAATACAAATGAATCCAAAATTTATGACAGTATTAAAAAAAACTTCTAATGCATGTTTTTCATTAATGTTCTTTGTCCTTCTGTGTCATGTCCCAATGTCCCATCTCAATCTTTCATTGTTTGTATTTTTAATATTGTCACAAATTTTGGACTCATTTATATTTTTAAAAAGTTTAGGAGTAAGATTGCAATTTAT
Organism: Fraxinus floribunda; assembly: GCA_903798395.1. Taxonomy (NCBI): domain Eukaryota; kingdom Viridiplantae; phylum Streptophyta; class Magnoliopsida; order Lamiales; family Oleaceae; genus Fraxinus; species Fraxinus floribunda. The sequence goes on along the minus strand of CAIGRS010174479.1, from coordinate 4,457 downwards.
TCTTTATTTTTCTTTTCTTTTCTTTTCTTTTTTGTTTTATTTATATAGGAGGGTAAATTGGTCATTTTACGTTAAAAATAGGTGAAAAGGACGTTTTCCGCAATGAAACGTTGAAATAGGGGTGAAAATACAAAAAATTAAAACGTAGGGACGTTTTTCACACTACATGCTAAACGTTGGGACATTTTGTGCTATTAAGCCATATATAAACCGTATATCGTTGAAATGATTGGATACTACATACTAGTGAACAATATCAAAGAAGAAAAAAAAAGTTAACATTTTATTTGTTATACAGATCTGTCCTACCTAATACCACGTATCATATATGAACAAAATGTGTACATTGTACAGAATAATATTGAACAACATAAAGATGAACAAGTTTTTAATTTTTAACGCATTCTGTTTAATATTGCACTTGCACATTCCACCGGCTTTGAATATGGAATATGGAATGGTCATGCAACAAGGAAAGCATACTTGTCCAAGCAATGAATAGATTACCAAAATTTTGAGAAAAGCATTTTATGGAGGCTAATAACTGGTAATTAGCAAAAGAACCTAAGATTCTATCAAAATGTAAGTTATAAGACCCAACATTAAAATTTCGTGTTCGTCGACAGACAACAGGAAAAAAATAGGGAAAAAACCGGCACAAGATTGTCCTTTCTCACAAATATTTGAACCAAGTTTTACCTACTTTTCTGGAGAGCAAAAGAATAAAAGGAATATATTTTAAGATGCAATATAATTCTGTGATTTGAAAATCAGGGGACTTCAAGTTGCATACCTTGAGCAACTCTTGCAATCTCTTTGGCAAAACCAGTTGAAACGAACTTATTTTCTGTATCGATGATAAGTCAAGACATCCAACCTTGTATATTTTACCAGCGACCTCGAGAATTTCATCCTACAAGAGATCACTAATTATCATGAATTTTTGAATTCAATTAGAAAGACATGTTTAAATATAGGGATTTGCTACATGAACATCAAGAGTTACATAATGCACACGTGACATTATATAATTTGTTGATGTAAATTGTTTAATTTCTACCAACCAATTACATAATGTCACTGGTACATTATGTAATTCTTGATGTAATATTTGAATTGTTTAATTTCCACCAACCAATTATATAATGTCACTGGTACATTACGTAATTCTTGATGTAATATTTGATGTACAAGTAGAATAATCCTTAAACATATCACTTTACTCCTAGTATGTTCGGGTAACCTTAAAAATAAGTAGAGGTGTTTCAAAAACAAGCTTGGATAAGCCTTTTTCCCTCTTTTAAGTATTTTTTTTAAAATAAGAAAGTCGCTTATTTTGACAGAAACTCTTGCCTTAGTGTCAAAATAAGTAACTCACTTATTTCTAATTTTAATCCATAGAAAGAGTTATTTCTTTCTAACTTAATTTACTTAGTAAGTAAAAATTCAAGCCTAGCCAAACATAACTAAAGTTCATTGGAACATTGTTGGGTAGCAGACTATAAGGGGTACACGAAAGCAGTTAAATTCTTGCAACTAAAAAAGTATGTTCAGAAAGTTGAAATCATCTGGTAAGGTAATTCATTATGATTCTAATTCTAGTAAGTGGTAATTTATCACTGATATTCAGCCAGATCCCTCGTAACATCTGGTTATATACTGACTATGGCATCATATTTTAGGAGTTTTACCTTCCGTTGAACCCAAAAAATGTTACAAACAGATACCGGGCCCACTCGTGCACATATAAGCCAAATCCAACACGTTAGTGCAGGTCGACGGTCAGGATAGCTCCAGAAATTGAATGTAGGAGGGCTCAACGACACGAGACGTCACCGTTCGGGCTCCGACGAGATAAATGGGGCACGATCGTATAAGAAACCAATCGATAAAGAACAGAATCTGTAGTTAGAATACGATAATAGATCAGAGAATGATGTTGCTTTTTGTATTTGGAGTTTCATTATTTCTTAATTGTTACATTGTGGGGGTATTTATAGTATTACAAATTAAATGTTGACCTTTGGATTTACACATGGTCTCATCTCCTAGGCCAAGACATCAAATCCCAGCCATCAAGTTGACTCTATTAGTCTAACAAGGTATTAAATGTTCTTACATTGACAAGACATGATACAAATATACTTCCCTCAAAGGTCACATCAGTCATTTAAATAAAGATCTTCATCATTAACACATCTACGCATGTGGGCCATCATTAGCTACAAAGCCTCGAATCCATAGTGCCTCGGAAGTGGCAGGGCCTCGGAAAAGGTCACACGGCTTAGTTATGATGCCACATGGTAGCTCTTTATATGTGGATTATATGTGGATCGTAACACCTTCAGTTCCTGAACAGAGGGTCGGGGTGTATCTGATCCAAAGCAGCAGCCTCGGGATCAGTGGATCCTTTCAATGATATGTCTGCTCTGCCATCGGTCATGGCAACAATCATTATTCATCCAACATCACCACTCTTCTCCGCATTCATTCCGACTCTGACAGCCTCGGCATATTCATGTTAGAATTATCAGCAAATAGAATAGATTTTTCTTTTTCCTGAAATCCCAATATAGTAATGCCAATAAAATAGTTGATTAAGGGGATTATTGTGTTGCTCTAGCTGTTCTGCACAAGAAAGAAATACTTAAAAACTCACCTGAACTTGTCATAATATTGTGATGAGCCGAAACTTTAGCGTATAAATTTATGACTTGAAGAAGGGCAAATAGCAGCACTAGTTCATATTGATTAAATATGAAAAATTGTTTACGTTATATGCAGAATTTTTCCATATCTTCATTTATGAAATTTTTATTTACGAAACAAAGTAAAGAAAGAAATTTAGTTGAGAAAGTGCAAAATTTGTCGAAAGGATATTTATTCATATAATACAAACCAAGTAAAAGTTACATCAGTCCCCTTAGTACATAACTATAAGTCATGGTCTACAATTTGAGGGAACATTTTAGAATAGAAATACTAAATTAGGATGCTAGTAAATGTCAAACTTGATGCATACCGAGGTAAGAACATGGGCAAGGGGAGAACTGCCACCACATGGAAGTCTCTCGAGACGTTTTCTTGCCATGGAAATTGACCTGGATGGAGGCAAGAGAACTTCTGCAGCATCTCCCCGGAAGGGAATGATAGCATTACTTTTCCCCATCTACTTAACATTTAATTCGTAGAGGGGATGCAGAGAGAATTGAGAGCATCTTGTGCATTTTCTGAGACATTCTTCATAGACCAATCCTATTCGTTCCTCTACCGGCTAGGCAGACTCAGACATGGCTACAATACATTCGCTAGAACAATCTCATATATTTGGAGTTTGCAATCATCGCCAACTAGCTATTTAAATTTGACATCAGTAAACTCTTAAAAAAAGCAAGATACAGCATTCGAAAGTCTTAGCATCAAATTTGTGTCATAAAGTAATATGTTTTGAGACGACAAAAAGCATTATTTGATTCTACAAGAAGCTAATCACTCTTCATCAGAATCCAAAAATGTTGGTCTACTAATCCCAGTAAGGTTATAATCACGGTTAATGAATCCCACTAAGTATCAGAGAATATACAATGCATACCGTAAAAAGTAAACTTTGCTGTAGTGTATTGAAGTTTCAGATCCCACTAAGTAAACTTTGTTGTAGTGTGTTGAGGTTTCAGATCCCACTAAGTATCAGAGAATATACTATCATTTCAAAAAAGTTAAATCATAAACCACATGATTGGTCATTCATGGCACATCTTCGAGTTGCATCAACGTCAGTATTGTAGTGGATCATAATTACAAACACTTGTATTAAACTATTTCAACATCACTGATTCACAGAATGTCTTCGAGTTGCATCAACATCAGTATTTGTAGTGGTTCATAATTACAAAACACTTAAACTGGTCTCAATGTCACTCAAAAGGAAGTGTCTATAGTCACCAGCTTATGAAAACATTACATGGATTCTGATTAATTCTTTCTATTTCCTTTTGGATGGTCGATATTTGGATAATTTTTGTGAATGGTTTAACACACACTTCCATCACAAATATGCAAACAGATAAATATTTTTCAGAAGCGAGAAAATGAAGGAGATATCAGGAAAGTTTCCAGGGGGTTTGGAGAAGTAAATTTATAGATGAAATTAAAAAATAAAAAATTGAATGTGATTAGAAAAACTCAACCAGAGCTCCTGCTTTTCGAGCCATTTTTTCAGCTCTTATGTCTGGTTTTTCCCACAAACACTTTCCTGCTCTTCAGGGGTGGACCTAGAAATAATGTTGAGTGGGGGCGAGATTAGGGGCGGAGCCAGCTCGTCGAAGTAGAGGGGTCCAAAGTTGAAGGGGTGGGGGCAGGGGCGGACGCAGACGAAAAAAGTTAGGGGGGCACAATCGAACTTACAAAAAAGTTGTGAGAAATTTTACACTTGAAAATGTACGTCAAAAAAAAAAAAT
>CAIGRS010174451.1:0-11535 GCA_903798395.1 Fraxinus floribunda | reverse complement strand
AGATTTAAATTCATATACTATTTACTTACTATTTTGTATTTAAATTTGAAACTTATCTTTTTGTTGAAATTTTTTAAAAAATGTATAAAGTTCCTATAAATCTGTTTTAAATGTTTAGTAAGTATTATTTTTAATTATTAAATGATTTTTTGATTGATTAAAAATTAAAATAATATTAAAATAAAAAACGCCTTTTTACGTTAAGCCTCGCCTAGCCCTTAGCTTGGCCTCCACGCATTGCCACGCATTACGCCTTTTAGAATACTGACTAAAAGCAGATTCCGATGTTACAGAATTAACCAGATATGTTAGTAGATCACTTGCAATAATAGGAACAACGAGATATGTTCGTTCGTGATGTCTCTAAAAATCAAATAAGTCTATTGCCATTATATTATCTGGTTCTAAGATTCTAAGTATTTGATAACCAAAATATCTATATAATTCTGCAGATATTCCACTTGTATCTACGTTCGATGTATTTTGATTGTATGAAGGAGATATACTTCATACAATCTTCGTTAAATGTTTCATCCCTAATATTTGTAACTAAATTCAATATTTTTTTTTATATTGGTTCAAAATTAGCGGTATAGAGGTGTGCAGGGTATCCATCTAACATCCGTACCCAATCTTAATGCAAACAACTCATATATTTCAATTAATGCATTCGGTAAATTAGAATATGTAATTGGGGCATCAAAATTTAATGCATTCAAAATTTTCCGTATAACCATTTTTGCACCTTTTAAATAACTCAATGTTTGGTTGAACATTTTTTGTAATGGTGGTTGAGGTGAGTAGTTCCGATTTCCTTTTGTCATGTCAATTTCGTTTGACAATTTTTGCATACTAATTTAGATTCTCACCTTCCGCCTACTATACGATCCATGGAAAACAATTTGAATCGTTTCCAATATTTCACGGTTTATTTGGATTTTCGCTTACCACTTGTATCGACTATTTTGAGTTCCTCTTCTTCATCAATGTCATTCAAATCAATTGGATGGCTACTCCCATGCAAATTTTTGACCGTAAATCATTGAGGGTGTTGCTAAGATAAAAAAAAATTATTTTCGAACACAAGAGATGTGGATTGTGCTGTTAATAGTAAATTACCACTACCAAACATAGTCTCAAAATAGCTATTGAGATCCATGTGTATAAAAAGAAATTGGAATGTCCAAATATAAAATAGAAAATAATAGAGAATTTTTTTTACCAGAGTGACTTTTCGGAACCCAATGATCACTTTGGGAAAGTTAAATGTGACTCACCAAAACAAGAGCCCACAAGCCGTTCGCTCGAGTGGGCGAGCCGAGCCCATTTTTTTTGGGGCTCGGCCCACGCTTGAACTCGGCTCTAGACGATCCCAAGTAGTGCATGGATAGAGTTGATGAGCTCGAGCCCAATTTTTTGAGGGCTCAGCTCACACTTGAGCGCATCCTTAGATGATCCCAATCAGTGCATGGATCGAGTCAACGAGCACTTGACCCAATTACCACTCCTAAGTAAATCATATGTACTTATATATAAAGTTAAAAGTATATCGCTATTAAAAGACTAACTTTCTAATATCTTTTGAACTTTGTCAAGTATTTGTTCCAACCATACAAGAAAACACAACTTTCCTTGTCATTTCCCTTCCACCAACTATAATTTTATTTGTTACACACTGTTCTAACCTTTGAATTTGAAGCTGTAACATAATTCCTATGATCAAACCACTTTATAAGACTTTTTGCAATGGTAACAAATCTATGTTAAAAATCTTAAAAAAAGTTACCACTGAGAAATGTTGATTTATTTTTTTCAGATTCTCCATCATTTGATTCAACTTTTATTGATCTTTACTACTTTTCTTCAACTTTTTGTGTGTTAGAAATCAAAATTGCCAGCTTACACGCATGTTTATGGCTGGAAACAAGATTTTGATGAATAATTATGTGTGGAATTTCTCTTCAAATTAGTCGAAACTTACTTATAAAATTGTTGAAAAGGAGCATCAAAAAATTATTTTTTTAAGGATCTTGCTACATGCACATCAATAATTACATAATGTCACATGTCATTTTATCATTTATCAGTTTAAAACACTGTCAATTTTTTCATCCAATCATTCTTCTCCATATCATATTATGTAACATTTTATGTACAAACAACAAATTGTTTTGTGTCTTTTGGAGAAAACTACATGATCAGAGGTAAGTTTGAGAACCATTTCACGTTTTGAAAGAACTTTACAATTTCCCAATAAGAAATGGTAAAATTTACATTAAAATATTCTATTTTCCCAGGCACAAATAATACGATATCCAAAATAGTATCAACTTTATTTATTTATTATTTTTTTTAAAAAGAAACTAATGTGTTGTAATTGTAATTTTTAGTATTTATGCGAGAGAGAAAATTTAAAATTTTTGTTTAAGATAAGCAAATATCAAATATCGGGTAACCGGACCATATTGGAAATTCAAGTTCAATTGAAAAATCGACTTAAATTAAACAGCACTAAAATGGAGCGACAGTTCTGTGTACTTTTTCTAACTAGTAATTGATGCAACATTTGAATGCAATAATATAACTTGAAGTATATTTCTTTTTTCTTCTTTTTATTTATCTATTGTTAACAGTGGTTGGGTTTACCCATTTTACCTACCTTATAATGGATCGTGTGAGGGTCACATGAAGATTTACTAGAAAATAAGACGTAATTCGTCTAATGGGACCAATATGGTGCACCTATTATGGAAGGACGGGAACCAACTTGATCCTTCTCATAGTTCTAAAAAGTTCGTCTAGACTTAAAGTTTCACTTTGTTGTCTAATCACGTTTTACTTTTTTTACATCTAAGTTTTGCCTACCCTAAATTAATCTAGTAAAAACTTGAAACTTGATTTTACAGTTTAGTCATACTTTATGCTTGTTACTAACGCTGATCATTCTTATTGGATCGGCACCCGCTGGGGACTCAGTCAAAAGGTAGAGTACCAATAGTGCAATTATCAAAATTGCGTTTATTTTTTAATTTTTAGTAAAATATAATATGTAAGGCAAAATTAATGGTGGAAAATGGGACTTGGACTCGGGGCATAATTTAATATTGGGTTGGGCTATAATTTATGTTTCATTGGGCGTGGGATAGTGATTAGGGAAAAAACCACAATTCAAGCATTAAGTATAGGCGTGTGCAAATTTAAGGGAATAAGTTTAACTTTCCAGAAATCAGGTGGTAATTACATTTTATTGATTAAATAAAGAATTATATATAAAATAATATCAATCTCTCTCCAATTTGGCCAAAGTCAAGGCATCCGTCCCGTTGCCATCTCTTTTTACAGTCGTCGGCATCCACCTATCGCCGGCATCCACTCTTGTAGTCATCGACAATCAAATAACTTCATAGGAGGAAAGATAGAGTCTACATAGATCGTCAACGACTGATCATCTTCTTCAATGGCGAACTAATCATCGTCGTCGCGATGACTCATCATTGCTGACTCAAATAGTAGAGGGAGGGAGGGAGGGAGACAACTGTGACCTATATAATACGACATTCATGTGACCTATGAAATATAACATGTGATCAATTAATATTGACATATAAATATCTGTGACCTATATAATATGACATGTGATTTGTGAATTGTAACATATGACCTTTGAACTACAATCTGTGACCAATTAATATTGACACGTGTTCATAAATCAGTATTGTGACCAATTTTATTTGATCTGTGACTTATGACAATTGCACAAAGACATGTAACGTGTTATCAGGTCACATGTTACAGACCATTGTGTACATGTTACAGGTAGTTGACCCCAAAAAATGGTCAAACAGAAAATGATGATCCTTAAATACTTCTTGATTTGTGACGCAATTAATCGTATGATAAAAGGGGGGTCGGCTTTGAGGAATAGATTTTTTGAATAGAGAGTTCAAGTTACCATTTTAAGAGTACAAATTTTCATTAACTTCAAATGGAGCTAAGTGTGTGTTNGTTGACCCCAAAAAATGGTCAAACAGAAAATGATGATCCTTAAATACTTCTTGATTTGTGACGCAATTAATCGTATGATAAAAGGGGGGTCGGCTTTGAGGAATAGATTTTTTGAATAGAGAGTTCAAGTTACCATTTTAAGAGTACAAATTTTCATTAACTTCAAATGGAGCTAAGTGTGTGTTTTTATAGTAGGATACAATTAATACAGGCCGTTAGATAGTGAACTACGTGGCCTCATCTGCCTGACTAATACATCACATCCTAACCATCTATCAATCATACCATAAATGCCAAGATCTTCTTATATTGCCTTTTCATCCGTGATGGGACAGTGTAGTTAGGTAGAGGTGGCGTTGACAGTGTGTCGTCTCATCAATCCTTCTGGCGCTTCGATTTATACGGGTTAGGTTCTCCTGCCGGAGGCTCGGCTGGGCATCTTGCACGTGGGGTCGGATGAACACGCAACTACTAAACGCGGTATCGGGTCGGTCGACCTCTAAGCTTTGTGCGAGTTCGGTTTCCCTCCACGTGGCTTGTTTATTTTATGATTATTTATATGAGTAACATCAATCCCCTAAGTCTAGGTACGATTATTTATGTAGTGCATGGACTTTTGTAGTGTATTGGACAACGAGGGTAAAATCCGCGCGCGTTAATTCGGGATCTGGATGATTCCTGGTTGAATTGGAGCATTCGTCTTTGGAACGTGGATTAATGGGGACAGATTTTATGGTGTAATCCCTTAGTTATGACAGGCAAGAATGGTGGGTTTTAGAGGACACGTGACCTTAAGTGGGTATCATCGCTGAGGTAAAGCTTTGACTGTTGGGACAACCCAAAAATGGAAGAGGCGAGGCCTTAGTTCCTAGGTGATTCCTTTTTTCTGACCTGGTGTCGTCCCCTCCACTCGAAATTCACAGATTCCTTTTTTTTCGACCTGGTGTCGTCCTCTCCACTCGAAATTCGCAGATTTCCAATACGGGACAGCTGGATATCCTGTCGATTCCCAAGGCTAGAGCAACGTGCGTATTTAATACGCAATGATGATGCCAGTGCACTCATGCCCATGTATACGCGTGTTATGAATGCGTGTCAGACACGGATCCATCAGGGCCTTTGATTCGAAATAAAATAAGCGCCCTTTTGACTTTGACGCGAGCGATGGGATTACAGATGTATGGTCCAAATTATTTTCTATGGGGCATCCAACGGTGGTGATTCCTTCGTGAAGCCTATATAAGGAATTGGGAACCCATGTTTTTTTCTTTTTTCACTCTTCAGATTTTTAGAGATTTTAAGTTCTTGAAGTTCTTTCGTCCGAGCCCAATATTTCTCGTTACAACATGTGATTGGATCTTGACCTCTCGTTTTATATCTTCAGGGCTTGGGTTTCTAGATCTTGCGTAAGCATCTTTCTTTATTGGGCTGATTTTTGACCTTTTTCTCACTTTTGATGGCTTCTTCTACAAGAAAGGGGAGATCTGGGGGGGCCTTCTGGGGTAGACATGGCCACCATCTATGCGGAAGCTGGGATCCCCCCAGTTATTCCCACTGAGAGGATCATGGAGGCGATGGGGGGACCTCATAGTGCGTGGATGATGTAGGAGGGGCCTATAGATTATAGCATTAGGTGGGGAGCCTCCTTGTGGCCCACAGATATAAAAGAGGGCAAGCTTGAGGGGTTTAGGGAGTTGTATAAGATTCCAGATGATATCAAACTACTGTTGCCGATCTAGGAGGAGAGAGCCTGTTTTTCCCGGCAGGGTTGTGTGGCAGTGAGCGAGGCGATACTGGCAGGGGGATTGAGGCTATCCCTACACCCATTCTTTAGGTTTATCCTTAGGCATTATAACCTTGCCCCCACTCAGTTAGTTCCTAATGCCTGGAGCCAGTTATCAAGGGCTTTCCTTCTCGGGAAAGAGGTTACCCTTGGCGGGGATATACCCCCTCACGTATTTCAGACCATATTTCAACCTTAAGCCTCTAGCGGGAGGGGGGGGGGGTCGATTGTAAGGGGTAGTACTGTATCAATCCATGGTGATCACATTCCCCATTCGTCTGGGGGACCCCAACCTCTATTAAGAATTGGAAATCATATTGGTTTTGGGTTAGGGGTCGCGGCAGACTGTGGAATGGGATGTGGTCCCAGAGATAACAGTGCCGACCCAATATCACGAGTACAGTAAGTCGAGTTCCTTTTGTTTTTTATTGCGATTATCTTATCTTGTATTTGTCTGGAATAACACGGGGTTCGAACAGCTGCAGTCGAACGGTTCCCGCTCGAGCCAACTGAGTGGGACGTAGTAAGGGCAATCTATGGACTCCCTATCGAATGGAGAAGCTTTAAGAATTTGATTGCCCAGAGAAGCTTCTTCGTCATTCATTCCTTAATGGCATCCAAAGGTAAAGTTATCGACCCGTTTTTACTCTTTGCTTTTCCATTGTCACGGTTCGTCTAATCTTTTGCGATGCCCCCTTGTAGGTCAGCACGATAATAAGGAACGCATGAAGCCCACCTTGTTCGACTTGAGGAGCTTAGGAGAGGCCCAGAGAAAGAAGCTTTTAACTAAAGGTTCGTCCTCTTACAAGAATCAGAGGGATAAGCTGGCCCACTTGTCCAAGACAAATTCGCCGCCTCTTCCTTCCAAGGCTAATGAGAAAGAGCAAAGGGAGGGACAAACGGGGGAGGAAGTACCCGTGGACAAGCCTCCTAAGAGAAGATTGGTTCTCACTAAGAACGTCGGTCTTCTACCTCCGTCCAAATGCCAAAATAGTCTGGGAAAATCGTTGAAGAGGCCAATGGTGGTTGAGCCCATCTCTTCATTTAAAGCGACGGAGGGTGAAGAAGTGACGGAGGAAGGGACCTCCCTTCAGAGAAAGAAGAAAACGAGACCCATTGGTTCGAATGTTCTGAGTGAAGGGAAGGCCTAAAACTTCTTGGAGGGGCGAACTATTGAAATTACCTCAGTGGTCTTGGAGATGCATCTGGTGGAGCCCAGGGGGTGGCTAGCCTGAGTCATAAATATTGGACGGATAAATACTCCACCTACGCTGAGTCTTGTGACATAGCGAACTTGATGGAGGGCGGTCTTGCTATGCAGGCTCGTTTCCAAAACTTCTTCATTACTGCCCAAATAGAGGCGATGCGGATGCAGAAGGTTGTTAATGACTACTCTCAGCGAGCTCAAAACGCGGAGTTCTCCGTCATTAAGTCCAACGCCGAGGCCTCTGTCGCCAAAAAGGCTGTTGAAGCCTCCAAGTTAAAGCTTGTAGAGACGGAATCCAAGATTGAGGCATTACAAAGGAAAATGAGGAGCTGAGGGAAGAAGTCCACCTCTGTCGGGCTGATGTAAGCGCCTTGATGAAGTGAGTGGAAAACTCAGATAATTTATAGAAAATTGCTTCGGTTGCCTTAGAGGTGGCAAATAAAGAAAAAGGGAAACTGAAGGCCCGTGTTGAGGAGCTTCAGGTCAAGGTGTCGACTTTTGATGAGAGGCTGAAGAAGGCAGAAGAGGCGACGGTTCATAACTACGTGGCACATTTTCATGAAATCGTCGAGTATGATGGGTTGGAAATCCACTAGCGGAGGGTCGCTTATGACGAACTTCTTTCGAGGTGGCAGATGGGGAGAAACATCTCAATAACTACAAAACTCAGATATCTTTAAGAAGAGCCTCGCCAGCGTTGAAATGCATAGCCTTCCATCTTACGCTGACAGGGACGGCAAAAATCTGGTACAGTCGCATCCCCGCAGGTAGCATCAGAAGCTAGCTGGACCTGAAAAAGGGCTTTCTGAACCAATACTTATCCAACAAAGAAGAGAAGCCCCAATCCAAAGGCTACAAGACATGAGACAGCAAGTAGGGGAAACCATGAAAAGCTACTTAGCCTGCTTCACTGATGAAATGACATACTGCAAGCAAGTCACAGGCATAGAGGCCTTTTCTGCCTTAAGAGGGGGGTCTTAACATGAATACCTTATTTTGGAGGGACGTACGCAACAAGAACCCCACTACCTATGATGCGCTGGTGGAAATGATGAGAAGTGAAATTGTTAACGAAGAACTCATAGACCATCTTAATCGAACCTCAATGGGACTACCACCATCCCAAAGACATAGGAGAGGCCTTGTGTCCCACCTGGTGGACCAACAATGGACCCAAGCAGGGCATACCATAGCCCCCACTTCAGGATAAGCATTAGCCACCGCAACGTTGAATGTCGTACCTTCTTTGGCATACGAACCAAATTTGCCCAGAGGAAGAGAAAGAGGCAGGGCAAGAGGTGGAGAGCTTAGAAATAGGCCATATCATACATCTCACCAATCCTCTGGACACGGCACCGAAAATTATACGAACAAACAACGTCGTAACAAGTACAGAGACCTCCATAATGAAGGGAGGAACACCCATCGCTCCCAACAAAGTACTCCACCACTCCGGCAGGAACCTCGATACAATGATACGAGGCAGGATTGCCATAACGAACCTCCCAGAAGAGAACATGAGGAGGATAGGGATAGAGCACAAGGTCAAAGAGAAGGGAACTTCCAGCTGACGTTAGGAACGTACCTATCAAAGAAATTGACACCATCATTGGCGACCCGCATATCAGGAGAAGTTCCAAAAATGCCTAAAGGAACTACGCGAGAGAAGCCAAAGATCCTCATGTGTTGAGTTACTTAATCAACAATTCTAGCAGAGGGCCCATGAGCACTCCACCAATCACTTTCTCACCAGAGGACTCTGTAAGAGTCCATCATCCACATTGTGACGCTTTGGTGGTCCGAGCCGTCATGGCCAAAAAATTGATAACGGTAGCTCGGTTAACATACTCTTCGGAACCGGCCTTTGATAAAATGACAGTAGATCATGAGTTGGCCCCCATGACCGTCCCTTTATATGGTTTCACTGGAGACATCATCGTCCCAAGAGGAAGAATTACTTTTGCAGTTAAGATAGGAGAGTTTCTTTTTTGAGTCCAATATTTTATGGAATTCCTGGTGGTAGGCCATAGGTCCGCCTATCATGGTGTTTTGGGACGGCCCGTCTTAAGAGAGCTAGAGGCAATAACTTCTATACATCATCTTTGCATGAAATTCTCCACAAAAAGAGGAGATCGCCACTGTCAGGGGTGATCGGCAGGCTCCAGTGAATGCTACCTAAGCTCTTTGAGAAAATCCGAACCCAGAAACATCAATACGGTGCTGATGGATGCGAAAATGGATGATGCACCTGAAGAAGGCTACACCCCTGAACAAGAGGGAGATGTCAATATGATGGATGCCCTTGAAGGAGCAGTAGAAGTAGACCTAGATCCCAGGATTACTGAATCAAATTTACAGACTACTTCAGTGGAAGAGTTAGAGCTTTTTCCCATCAATTCAAAAGATCTCCCAAAATCCAAATTGAAGAATTTCTTACTCACCAACTTGGATATATTCGCCTAGAAACACGAAGATATGGTAGGAATTGACCCTAAAATTAGTTGCCATCAACTCAACATAGACCCCAAGTTCGCTCCCCATAGACAAAAAAAGAAGAGCTTTAAATCTGGAGCGATACGCAGCCTTGAAGGAGGAGGTAAACTGACTTATGTCTAATGGGTTTGTCAGGGAGGCAATATACCCGAAATGGATATCCAACCATGTTCTGGTGAAGAAGGCTAATCGTGGATTTTTCTAACCTCAATCGAGCCTGTCCAAAGGACAGTTTTCCACTTCCCAGGATCGACCAATTAGTCGACTCCACTACAGGACATGAACTTCTAAGTTTCATGGATGCCTATTCAGGGTACAACCAGATCCCAACACACCCTGCTGATGAGGAATATACCTCCTTTATAACAGATATGGGTATGTATTGTTATAGGGTAATGTCTTTCGATTTAAAGAATGCTGGTGCCACCTACAACAATTTGTTAACAGAATGTTCGCTGACCTACTGGGTAAAACGATGGAGGTATACGTGGACGATATGTTAGTAAAAAGCTGCACCTACAAGCAACATTCGAAATTCTTAAGAAATATCACATGAAGCTCAATCAGTCTAAATGCGCCTTTGGGGTCACCTGAGGAAAGTTCTTGGGATACATGGTTAACCAACGGGGCATTGAGGCGAACCCCAAGAAAATAAAAGCGCTACTAGACATGAGGTCCCCTAGTAAGCCTAAGGAGGTACAATGCCTCACAGGAAGACTTGCAGCACTAAACCGCTTTATCTCCAAAGCCACCGACAGATGCCTCCCATTCTCTAGGTTCTGAAGGGGGGAAAGAAATTTCAATGGAGCGAAGAGTGTGAAGAGGCATTTCAGGGTCTGAAGAGATACCTAGGTCAGGCCCCACTCCTCTCCAAATCGAAAGAATGAGAGGTTCTGTCGTTGTACCTGGCTGTAAGTGGCAATGCAGTAAGCTTGGTACTAGGGAACAAGATAATATACAGTTGTCTGTATATTACGTCAGTATGGCATTCTTACCGACGGAAATAAATTATACTGATGTGGAGAATCTAGCTTTATCACTCATGATAGCCTCAAGGAAATTGAGACCTTATTTCCAAGCCCACAACATCCGCGTCTTGACAAACCTCCCCCTCAAACAAGTGCTCTAGAAACCGGATGCTTCCGGAAGATTAATGAAATAGGCCATGGAATTGAGTGAGTTTGACATCTCACACCAGCCCAGAACTGCAATGAAGGGACAAGCCATAGTGGATTTTATGACGAAAATCACAGAAGTAACGGACATCAATACTACCATGGAACCCGTGGAACCACCGACATGGGTATTGTTTGTAGATGTGTCAGCTGGAGAAAGTGGCTCCGGGGCTGGAATACTGCTGGAAAGCCTGGAAGGCTACAAACTTAACTGCGCTGTGAGATTCGGATTTAAGACAACCAACAACGCAGCCGAATATGAGGCACTCCTGGCAGGCTTCAAGCTAGCCAAAGAAATGTAAGTGAAAAGTGTGGCTGTCTGAAGCGATTCGCAACTCGTGGTAAACCAGGTCAACGGCGATTTTGCCACCAAAGACAAGGGTATGGCTTCTTATCTAAAGAAGGTGAGAGAGTTGATCCCTTACTTCGATAAATTTGAATTGGCCCAAGTCCCCAGGGAAGATAATGCACATGCAGACGCGCTATCGAAGTTGGCCAGCAGTAAGGATTCAGAGCTACTCAAGTTCGTACCCATTGACTACCTCACTAAGTCTTTTACAGTTAAGTCAGAAGAAGTGATGTGGGTTATAGAAACTCCCAACTGGATGTGACCCATCCTAGCATATTTCAAAGACCACATCCTCCCAGAAAATAAACAAGAAGGCCAAATACTCAGGCACAAAGCTGCTCATTACATAACCCAGGACGAGGTTCTATACAAAAGAGGGTTTTCTTCACCACTCCTATGATGTACTGGCGATAACAAAGTGGGCTATGTTTTGAGGAAAATACACGAGGGAATATGCGGGAACCATACAAGGGGCTTGACCCTGGCCCACAAAGTCCTAAGGCTGGGATACTATTGGCCTACC
>CAIGRS010174441.1:0-24811 GCA_903798395.1 Fraxinus floribunda | reverse complement strand
GTTTTGTCAATCACGTGATTTTATTGGATATTTTATTATGGAAACCAAATTAAGGGTAAATATTAGGGATTTGGTATTAAAATAATTTATATAAAGGAGTATGCGTTGTTAGTGACCCTAATTGGGATTATGAGATTGAAAATAAAGACACAAGTTCCTCTTGGTAAATTGTTATTTCTAATGATATGAAAAATGATTACGGCACCTTGGTGAACGGATATAATCTCTTGGGGCAAGTTCGAGATATCATACTTGGTATAGGATATGTGTGGTGATTAGCTAGTAAATAATTAAAGAGAAGAAAGTTGAGAGAAATAGAGATACATAAATAAATATAGAGTTGAGGAATTTCATGGTGGATTTGCATTAGTTTACTTATCAAGTATTAATTTGAGTTGATATTACTGTTATTTTAGGTATTGACGTGTAAGTTTGGAAATGCTCGTCAATTTAACCAGATTGCTATCCATATATTTGTGAGTAAAAAAATTTAAATATTTTTCAAGTATTGCTAAATTAATTATATTATTATACATTTTATGTAATTATGTGAATTATTTGTCCAATTACATGATTAATGTTGAAATATTCTTTCATTATGATATATGTGGAATTTTAGATATTGTATATGGATTAATTGTGAATTGGAATGTGAGACATGTGTGATATTGAGATAGACCAGAAAAGTACCTATGATTATATACTTATTCTAGTTCATCAAGGGGTCTTGGTCGTGTTCTATACTACATTGAGGGGTTTTGACTGTGGATGAAGGGGTCTTGATCGTGTACATATAGTTCAATAAGGGGACATGGCCGTGTTCTAGTATTGATCATGAGAGGTCTTTGAGACCCACTTCCGTTCACTGAGAGAGCTCAGGCCCGTGTCGAGAGTGCTTAACCAAAGGGGCGGTTTATGCGTGTATGACCATATTACAGATTTCGGTTAGAGGCTACATTTTTTGTAGATTTCCCGATACATTTGATGTGATAAGATGACGGTATAGATTTCAGTTGATGATTATATCATGATTATGAGATTATATTTTCCAGTAATACAAGTATGATTCTCATCTTGATTATTATTATATGATGTTATATCGTGATATGTTTAAGTTATGTAAACTTGAGTTTTGATAAATATTTATACATGAGAAAGTATAAATATTTTCAAACTTCTCCACTTACTGAGCTATCAACTCATATATTTTTTCCACGATTTTTCCTACAGGCTGGTTCTTTATAGTTGGAGGAGCCTAATGATTTCAAAGTGGTAGCTACAAAATATGATACATTCAATAAAAAATGAAAGTAATTATTTTGGGCCCATTGCATTTTTTTTCATTAGCATCATATTTGGCGCATAGTAGTAATTCATACAGCCTTGGTGGTGAATCTGGCATATAATCAGCATCTATCATCTACGCACGTCACGTTTCGGGTTCACTGGGGTTATTCGGTACGGGTCGTGTCAACTCATTACAATGCTCCCTAAAAATAGGCTATAATATGGCAAAACAAACGTCTACAAGTAATATTGGCACAATTTACTAGTCTCGTCGCGTCAAATCATAAATCCTCACCTACTTCAACATAATTCAATGCAACACCAATTAATGAATTGTTTCTTTAGCCCTGACCCCTATAATTTTCAATTTATATCTTGTTTCTCTATAGGTGTCCTCCAAAAAAATTTAAACCTTAAATTTACAAACTCTAATTAATGTTGTAGGAAGATGCTCCACAAAGAGAGGCTTTTAGTTAGATCAAAAGTTCAAGCTTTAGTTTCAAGTTTATTCAACGAGATTTAAACTTAGCTCAACCACAACCCCAACCCCCAAACCTTAAGCCCCCAGTTTGACACCCGTTAATTTCTCATTCTCATTCTTTATTTCAACCACACGTTCTCCAAATAAAATAATATTACACAAAAATTAAAAAAAATTCATCACTTTTCCACCACATATTCTCCCATCAATCACTATTTCAAAGTTTCTATTCTCCTCAAAATTAGATTCAAACACAAGCTAAATAAATACACGAAGCTGATTCAAATAAGAGTTGGTTTCATTTCACATAGTGTTCATATATTCAATTTTGAAGTAATTATTACTTGAATCTATTTTAATTTCATTTATATACTTATTTTGTTTGTTTTTAACACACTTTCAGCAGCTACGCCGAGAAACAAAAAATCTATAATCCTATCAATCCATATGAATGTGTGACAACAAAGTAGTAATTCAAATAAATAAGGAAATAAAATCAAAATAGGAAAATTTTACTAAATTAAAATTATGAAAACACAACATAAGTCTGAAAAAATAGAAGAACACCAAAATAAACCACATTTACGCATTAAACTGAATTCATTTTCAACATTTCACCTCTCAATAAACTGAATTCTAAAAAGTAGTTGAAAAATTACTAAAATCCTTAAAGAAAATAGATACCTGAAATCTTCTTCAAGTAAAAAAATTTAGGCCGTTGAGCAGATTCTTTTTCTTCTTTTTTGTTTATGGAGATGGAATCTGTAATCTGTATGCTCAGTCCTTTTACATACACTTTGAATTGGCGCAACGACGACGTTTTCATTGATAAGCAGAAAATGTATAGAGGTTTTTTAGGTGGCCTTATGAAACTGGGCCCATTAACAGTTGGCCCATGTATACAACAAAGGCTAGAATACTGACTGGGAAGTTTACACGAATATACTTTAAAAAAAAAAAAACAAATTAAATTTATATTGCAAAATACTATGTTAAAACTTTTTCGTAACTTATGTTACAAGTGTAATGTAAGCCACCACCATCAATGCCATCCATGGCCAGCAATAAATGCAAGTCAAACAAATACAGATGATTTACAAATTAGATGGAAGACGTATGTGGTTAAGTTTAATTGATACTGATCTCTTAGATTCAGATAGCTAATATGTAAAATAAACCATGTTGGGTCACAACCCGCAATGAATGATATTTGCCAAAGCTTGACTATGTCTTGATACCGTGTGTGAGTTGAGGAGCGACTTTGATGAAGTTGTGAGTTTTGACTACTCTTTTCGATTGTATCTTAGGGTCACATGACGGTGATGAAAACACAACAAAGAAGTTTTTTCCTACACGATGCGTGAAGATCTTGACCTATTTGTACTTTGTTCAAGTAGCGACATCTTTGGAGTCAAAAAATGTTCACAAATTCTCATATATTTACTATGTATTGTACTGATAAGAGGATATTTAATACGTTAAATTAGACCAAATTGGACACGAAAACGGATAAATATATCACATTCATTGTTCATGTTGAGCGAAACGTAAAAAAAAAGTGCTATAAAGAGAGAAAAAAGAGATTAAGCAAAGTTACATTCCCATTATAACAAATCAATAAGCTCATTTTTCATGCCAATTGTGCCCATCAAATATACATCTTGAATTCTTGATATTTACAATAGTTACAATCAACAGTCTATGATTACAATTAAGAGCCTTCGATAACTTTTAAAGTCCATTGCCCGCGAATTTCTGTTGATACACAAGGATAATGATCTTCTCTCTTGACCCTGGAAAGAATCTCTTGCATTCTTTCAGGCCAGTCTGAATCCAATATTCGAGCAAAATCTTCCACTTCCCTGATCAATAAAATAAGGGAATATATACCATCATACAAAAAGACTCGAAGGTATAATGCATATGTAAAAGAACTAATGCTAAACTCGACTAGCTATTGGGTTGGGAGGCAGGTAAATTTTATTTTTTCAAACTGCTATTTAGCAGAGAAAACCAGAATAAGAGCATAGGCATTCCTTTTGTGAGCTCACAACTCACCTAAGCTAAGTGCGCCTAAACCACGAGAACATCATAAAATTCACTCCTAAGAAGACTTTATTAAGATATTACTAATCAAATAGAACCCACAAGGAAAACCTTCCTACATCTCTCGGGCATACATATGTACAAATAACAGTAGCTGAATGTTATAAGAAAATTGATATAATGCAGCAGAACAGCTCAGACTAAGAATACAAGGATTCCTTTTTTTGAGCTCACAACAAATACAAGCTAACTGCGCAAAAATCGTGAGAGCATCATGAAATTGATTCCTAAGAAGGCACAAATAAGATATTACACATAAAAATGGAACTCAAGAGGAAAATGCTTTCATATATTCCTTGAGCATATATACAAGAAACGAACAGTAGCTGAACTTTACAAGAAAACAACCTCCTCCTAAAAAACTGATCTAGATAACCAAACGAGTTCAAAAGAAGAACTATATTAATGTGCATCCTAGCAAGGACAGAATGACTTGGAGTAGAGCGACAGTATATAAAAAGTACAAAGTCTAGGAGAGACTAGTTCTCCTCCATCAGAAAGAGAAGAAACAAGAAACAGTTGATGTGATTAGCTCTACGTTGAAAAGCAGCATCCCAAACAAAGCTCCAGAATACTTGCCCACAAATATGCCAAAATAAGCACTCAATCACATAATAAATGCAATATTGGTCTGTGGAAAACTCAGGATATTCTAGTGAAAAACGTCATTGAAAGTGAAAAATGCATTCCTCAAATAAATAATCTTACTTTTCTTCCTACCAAATCCCCAAAACTTTACAAAAGCAATTGATCCAATTTTGGCATAATGATGGTCAACAAAGTTCAAATCTTTAGAAGTCCTTGGCATTAGAATTACTAACATTATGTAGTACCTATTGTCTGCCATAGGATGCAGGGGAAAGATGGATTGAGCATTTATTAGCTAAATTCACGTCAAGTGTTGACACTTGTTTATTAATATATATTCATGCTTTTAGCTAACTATATGAAGAGGAACATGAGGATAACAAAAGAGACATACAAGAGGTCAACGATAGAATTCAACTATTAAAGGTTTCATTAAAGGTTTCATTTGACCAGATAAAATACAAAAAGAATTCTAAACCAAAAATATAATAATTTAGTACAAAACTAGGAAAAAAAGTATTTCAAGCAAACGAGGAAAGCAAAGGCAGCTACCATTACATTAAATGAGGAGGAATATATGATATACATGGTCAGGCACATGAAACGTGATCACTACAAGCCACATGCTGATTCTGGACAAGAATTAGAAACTGAAATTAAGTGTTCAATGTTAGATGATTCTGTCTGACTTCTGAAAATCAAGGCCCATTTGTCTAACGACCAACTAATAACAAGTAATAAATTAAGGTTCTATTCCAACACGGAATGAAATACAAGGTCACTTTCCTTGAGCATAGTTCGCCTCTGCAAATACTGATTATGGCGTGCAAAAGAGTTTCGAGCGAACTGCTTCTCAGAGTACAGTAAAGCCCAAAATTTGTTCTTATTAATTAACTATGTCATGCACTTACAAAGTCAATTCCAAGAGTGAATAGTCAGTGAGTAGGAGCTGAATGAGAAAGTCATCCGGTGTCTTCTCATAATAGACACGCCAATTCAAATATAAATCTCAACCTTTGATCATTTAGCCAAAAGATCTAACCATTCTACTTATTCGATTGAGTATCCATTCCAACATGTATCGTGTCATGTCACACTTTATCATGGACAATTCCAAAATATCTTGTTCATTTGCAACAAAATATTTTCTTTGTGCGTCATAAAAAAGACATGCTTTTGGAGGAGAGATACAATTTCACCAATCGAGTAACATGTATGTAACAGATTCATACCTAACTATTTTTCCCAGAGGTAACGAAACCTATAGTACAAATCTTTCATTTTCCAAGTCGACACAATCCACTCATTCGTAGAACTAATCACTCGATCGCTAGCACATTTAATAGAGGGACAAATAGTCAATTTTGAAAAAACTTTTGAGTCCAACAAGCCACGTCTTGTCCTAGAATTTTTATTTGAAGAGATCAACCTGAATTTACTTTTCAAATTCCATAGAAAGGATATCAAACCAAAGAAACAACTTGCTCTGAGAACTGATTAGTTATTTAACCATATACCTAACATAATGGCCATGTGCAACTGAAGAACCAATTCACACAATAATGAGCAGTAATGACGCAGGATGAGATGAAATAATTATAATTGATTGTTGCCGACGGGATTCCAAACAAGAAACAAATTATTTGTTTTGATTCTTATAAATTCAAACTTCAGCACTTCTTAAGAAAACACAGGGCCAGGAGATAAGTACTCGGAAAACTGTCAAGCTCACCTATCAATAATTTATTTCATTGCAGGGTCTAAATCACAATCATCAAACCCGTCTTCGAGTGCATCCACCAAATTTGTTGAGTTACCAGGGCCAGATTGACAATTTCCATGAAAAATAGCATTGTTATCTCACTTGATTCCTGCAACACAAAATGTTGTCAATTCCATGTGAGTGTTGCATGTACGTAAACATGCACAGTGCATATGTATCTCTATGGCAGGAGAAGGGGGACTGGACAGCTGGTAATGCCGCGTCTGTGGACAAACTGCTAATAAGTTTACTAAAATTAAATCCTAGAAGCAAAGAACTCGAGAAAAAGAAATCAATCTCAACCTTATGTATATCTGTAGCATTTCTCAAAGAAGAGCTGCTGTTTGCAGTACGAATGCAATTTGAAGAAGTCTTTTGATGGTCTTTCCTTCTATGGATTTTCTTTTTATTTTTAGACGTTCCAGTCCCCTTGGAATCTGCAACCATAAACCCATTCATATGGACAAGTATCCATCAAAAATAAAATAAATGAAGATTGTAGAAAAGAGGACAGAAGGTAAGGAAATTACTACATAGCTTGAGTTTCAACAGCATTAACTTCTGAAATTTAATCACACAAGCAGAATAGAAGCAATGTAGTCCTCAGAGAACCAGAAAGAAAAATAGATCAGGGATGCCATATAAATTCATAGTAACATTCAAAAAAATTATAAACTGATAACATTTATTAAATGTAGTACCTTAATTTCAACGTAACCAAATAAGAAATTTTTAAAGAACAATAAGATAACAGAAACACACCCTCCAGAAAATTAGCCCATGTTTGAGTACAATTTTTTAAACGCTCATTTTTCCCCAAACTCTTTTTCAATTTCACATTCTCCCATTAAAATAATTTTACATGTAAAACAAAAAAATTTCCCTACTTCTTAATCATACATTCTCCAAAAAAAAATCACTAATACAAAATCTATTCTCCTAAAAAATGAGGCTCAAACAAACCCTTAATAATAATAATGAATCTATAAAATAAAAGAAATTAAAAAGGAAATTAAATATATGAAATTTACACATACAGTTGAATAAAGTAATTTTTTCCTTAGATCTCAATTATTATCCTTCTCTAGAATGGGCTTTCAGAACTTAATATCTCAAATTGTGTATGATAATTACTCTAGTCCAGAGCATATGAAGGCAATCAGGGGGTCCACATCTTCACTATATTTATATTATTACATTTTGAATCTATTCAGTAATCTTATTTCTTAACATTCATGAGATCAGAGTGAGTAACTAGATGAATAGAGCAGGCTCTCCCATAGAAAACATCTAGACCAAATTCTGCAGATTAATTGTCTTATTGAAAGGATACATCTTTCTATCAAATGAGAATCACTTATATCGACCACTTTGCCTTGGGGTCCTATCCCAAGTTTCCACGTTGAATTGCGCATTCTAATAGAACACCAGAATCATTCTATTCCTTTCTAGACTCCAGCATTTCAAAAAGCACAGGATATTTTGTCATAATTATTTCCATGTAATTATAAGTTATTAATCTTCACAATACCCAAATTACACAGAATTTTCCACCAACCAAAGGCCTATTCAAGGCTGCAAAATCACAATTTGTCCTCAACAACCTAAGATACAAATTATCTCTACCAAAAATCCTAATGAAGATGTAACTGAGTGCGCATCATTTGTCAAAAACCAACAGCAGATAAAAAAAAAAAATTGTTATTCAATTTTAGAATTGTAACATAGTTTCCTAATTTCTTTCAAGATGATGAATCTTTATGGTATCAACATCGAATCCAGTACAGAAGAAACAAAAAAATGAAAGGAAGAAACAGAGAAGGAATAAATACCTCCATCACCGCCATTAATAAATGACAAGAGCTCATCGACTGAATGGTCATCCACACGCTCTTCAACCTCAACAGTCTGCAGAACACATTGAAGACCAATTGCCTCAGTATCAACTTGATCGTACTACACATTATTAAAGAGGAGAATAACCACTACCTAAAAGCAACTTCTGAATCTGGAAAACTGAAAAATTAGAAAACAATAAAGGCAATAATGCTTTTAGCACCTTTACTCTTTCTCTTCCCTTCAAATCTTCCCTCTTTTTAGCCTGCAATCTATTCCGAAGCCGCAACCTTTGATCACCCATTGTGTCTCTGATAGGTGCCAATTTTTCTAACTAAATCAATGAGACAAGTCATAATAAGAAAGCTAACGTGAAAGAACATGTATTCCTCCCGCCCAAAATAAAAAGGACATTAAGCATGTGCCCTGCTAGAATGGACAAGACACCTCTGTGAGATCATCGGGCAGATGTAATAACTCCCGTATCTCAAATGCATTCCTCCCGTTAATCTCCCGTGCAATTGCACGACTGGTGAGAGAAACCAAATTACTAAGTTGCAGCCTGTCAGCAGCACCAGCCAACTCACATAGGCTTTTACCATCAATTGAAAGGAACTTCTCGTTAAATGACTTCTTCTCCTACATCAAAGAAGAACAAAAACTGATATTTATTTCCTGTGACACCTAACGCAAAACAAAAGAGTCTCATTTCAGCATTTTCTTAACCACTATTGGCATACTTCAAGTTTTAGTTAGGATAATGAAAAATTTAGTGCATGTTTGGTAATTAATTAAATTAAAATTTAAGTGATTACAAGTTGTGGATCCCATGAATGTGTGGATACAAAATATGTTTGACTAGTAATCACTTCCCAAACATGCTATTAATCAAGACAAGAAGAGAAACAAACAGTTGCAAAAAGGTAATATTCTGTAACATGAAGAAACCTTGTTCGAGCGGCCAGGCACTTGATGAAAATGGCAGTAGTCAAGAATCAAGCTAAGCACAGGAGCATTAACGTTTGAAGGAAGGGAGATCGGGCAATTCTCAAAAGATCCCACGCCTCAGAGTATTTCATTCCATAAGAAAGGACTACACATGGCAACCTCTCGTTCCACTTGTATTGGACCATCAGAAGTGTCAAGCCACACACAAGTCTTCGGTGTCTGAAAATGAACAGTGTAATAAGAACAAAATAAAATCATCAAGAATTAAGAAACATAAAGAAATAGAATTAAAACACAAATACCTTGATAAGAGGCAATTTAACAGAATTTGGACAATTCTGTTAAAATGGTCTCTTGAAAACAAAAGTGAAAAAATGATATACTTCTTAGAGGCTAACTGCAGTAATCTTACATAAACCAGTTCATTTTGACTTAAATGACAAAGAAAATGGTACCTAAACTCTAGAAAATACCTTGTAAGTACCGAACATGCCAAAGCCCTGGGTCATTGAGGACAAGAAACATGAGCTGTTTGCAACCAACATGCACACTTCTTAGTGTACAACCCAAAAGATATGCATGTTATAGCACCTAAGCCTCACTTCTATTCACAGATCGAATGTCATAATTTCTGGGTATACAAGCTACTCAAGCTGAACACTTCGACATTCCCCTGGATGCCACTTCCACACACAGTACCATCCTACAACAAATCTAGCAAACTTCTTATATTGGTAGAACCACCAGGATCAGAGGTGTCAAAGTGGCGGGCCAGTTTGGAGTCTTTGGACCAGCCCGCCTATGGCCGTATGCCAGAACTGGCACGGCTAAGGGGCCACTTCCACACACACAATCATCTTAAAATAAATCTAGCAAACTCATAACGTTGGTAGAACCTCCAGGACTAGAGGTGTCAAAATGAGCAGACCAGCCCAGAACCGACCCCTCTGATAAATTCGTCCAGTCCTGGCCCAGACCAGCTTGCTGTCCGTCATATAAGAGGGCTAGTCCAGTCCAATTTCAGTAAAACCAATTAGAATTCCCTATCTTTCCTAAATGCATGAGTCTCACACCCTATTCTTCTTTCTTTATCATCCCCTTTTTCCTTTAAAGTAATTTTTTTTTTAACAAGTCAAAACTTTTCACTAAAACAAACAGAAAAATGGGGAACATCCCCCATATACAAGTTTATGCACATCAATCTTTAAAAGAAAATCACTCTCCAGGTTCTTGGAAAGTATCCATCCATGAACACAAAAAGAAGAGAAATGAACTTTTCATTTGAAGTTCATTGTCAAAATAAAAAGATAGATACCAGTCAGGTTTTATGATAAGGTAGTCAACCATCACTAACTTAAAAGAAATGGAAGGTGAGGAAATACCATGGGAAACAAACAAAAACGAGATATTAGATTAATGAAGAAAACAAAAATAAGGAGAATTATGTAGCATTAGATAATCAAAACGTGAAAATACCTCAGGTTTTACTATTTTTCTGTCAGCTTCTGTCATTGTACTGAAATTACCTATAAGATGCCCAATAAAACACTTTCGCGAGGGTTCATATGTAGGAATTGCTTGTAGTACAACAACATTTGATTTAAGAAGACATTTGATTCAACAAGGAAGTATGGAAGAAACTACAAATTCCATGGAAAACATGATTATTCTACCCAAAATGCAAGGAATTAAAACGAATAACATGTTAAACTCATCTCAACTTGTCTGTAATGGTTTTTTCAAATTTTCCCACATAGCTGGACCTTCTGGGTGTATATTGACAAAATATCTTACAAATCTCGCATCTGAACAAGCAAGAAGTGTGCTCACTGATAACATGGGTTTTGCAGCACCTTTTTCCCTTAGCCATGCATACATTGAAAATCTTAGACTAATTCTCTCTATATCATAGCATAGGTAAGATGGAAATGCCACGATAGAAGACACCGGGTATCCCAAGTAGTTTTTCAAACAATCGATCTTTTTCTCAAGAACATATTTCATCTGATTTAAAGTAGTAGGCGCCTGTTTGACCATACTTGATACAACATTATAGTCCAAACCAGCTTGCACCAAGCAATCAAATCTCTCTTGCAAATGATCTCCTCTACCTCGGAACCTTTTCAAGGCTTTTGCCATCTCATCTGAGTTTTCAACATAACCAATTCGTAGCAAAAATTCGGTCTTTTCCAAGTATTTGCTTGGATTCTTGGATGCTGCATCACTGCGATGGATGTCTGATTTGGAAGCCAAACTGAACAATTTCAAAGGGTCATTCTCTATAGTCTGGCGTAAAGCATGCCTATCACCACTAAAATTCTTTAAGACGGTCTTCGGTCCTTTTAGGGAATGAGAAATTAGAAGGTTCATGTGGCTACACACAATCTTAGCAATGTTATCCGGTTTCATCCGAATCTCAAAGAGAAAATGCACTGCCTTCCAAAAATTCTTTGCACACTTGAACGATAAAATCTGGGGATTCTTCAAGAACAAAGCATAAACACCATTCCTGTCAAAGCCCAATTTGAGCAACCCACCAACCAATACATAGACTTGTTTCCCTGAACCTTCAAATAATAATGCAGGATTTGTTTTAAACAAAATCCCCATTTGTGAACCACTATAACCAACTTCACAGAGAAAACGCATTGTATCGAGCATTCTATTCCAATTATACACGTTTTTGCTTGATAAGTACCCTCCAACCCAGTCACTTTCAAACCCCAGTTCTTTTAGTTTCTCAACAACCCCTATAAGAGCATTGTTCACATCACCAACCAAAAGCTGGGGGCTGCAAGTTACAAGTTTTATAACAGTCGATCTACTCAAATCTAATTGCTCGTAAGCCCTCAATTTCATATCTAAGACTCCTGGTTCATACTTGAATATCTCATTTGCTTCCATATACATCCTTCCAATCTTACTCCTTGGGACCCCATAGTCGCAAAGAACTTGATAATTATCCAACAAGACTTGATCGTCACTCAGAAATATCAAGTCCCGTGGAACAAGAGAAGTTGACTGTGTCTGGCTCAAACCCAAACTCTCCAAGAATGGCTCAAACTCGTTGATGGGATGATACCTGAAGAACTTGGACAACGCTCTGGAAACATCTTGCTCGCTTTCAACCTTGGAAATTAAGTCCTGGAGGAAATGGGGTGAATTCTTGCTAATATGCTCCGCGTCCGTGAAAGTAAACCCCCTAGTACAGTGCAAATAATCAAAAAGTGCAATCTGAGCATCAGTTCTGGCAACTCGTGAAACCTTGACCGGGACAGTAACTGCAGATTTTGGGACAGAAAACTCAACATTGTTTCTGGCAGGTCCTGAACCGCGAAAGCATCGGATTTTTAGGAGAATGTGAGATGAGAGACTAGGGTATTTTTCACTAACAGCAGGGGACGGAAAGAAGTTATTGAGCTGGGAAATCATTTTAGAAAATACCCTTTTGCTGATTTTTCGAATTAACATGGCAAAACAACAAATTAAGAGGAAGCTTGCTTACAAGATTTAAGCAAACACAAATTCCAGATTAGAACAAGCATTAATAGTTAAAATAAAATTCGTTCAGATAAGTACATTTTCAACGCAAAAATATGCAAAAAAATCACAAAAATGGGCAGAATTTAAATCCCAAAACAGGGCTTAAACAAACCCCATAAAAATTTTGCATAAACGATTGACTAAAAATCCTAATTTGAAAACCCTAGATTGTTTTGTAGCCATTCTGCCCTTTTCTTGCATGCATAAATAAAACACTACATTCAAATCTGGAAAAAATAAAAAATTGAAAAACATAAAAACCATCAAAATGGGAAACAGAGAAAGAACGAACGATTGAGGACCTTAAATGTAAATGAAAAATCAAATAGTAAATGAGGACCTCGAAATGGTTCTCCAGCAAATGCAAAATCTCGAAATGGTTCTCCAATACATAGGTTAAAAATTAGGACCTTAAATTAAATGTAAATGCCAAGAAAAGAAGTATTGCAGTCGTAATTCGTACTGTTTACCGGTGGGAAGGAAGGGAAAGCAAGAGAAGAAGAGTGGAGTGTGGAGACTGGAATTTAGACCGGCGTCGGCGCGGCTTGAAGTACGGTTGGAGCTTGGAGGAGGACTGGACGGGGCTCAGACGCAGGAGTGTTGTTAGGTTAAAAAAAAATGTTGGGCCAAAATTGAGTGAGGCTCTCTAGTGTTGGGCTGGGCCTAACCAAATTTAAAAAAAAAAAAGCCAAAAATTGAGGGGGCCTCCACTTCTGGGCCTGAGGCGCGGGTTTCATCTGCCTCTATGCAGAACCGGCCCTGCTGCTGACATAACAAGTAAACAACTTTTTTTTTTTTTAAATACTTATAATTTAACTTATGTGGGTTGAGTGTGGTCCGAAAAAGAACATACAAATTTGACTTGTAATATCTTGCCAAAATGTAATAGGGAATCGGGATTTCTTGTTTTGGTGAACAATCAACAAAATCTTTTGATTCTAAAGGTAAACTATATTAGAAGCGTAGAACGGATTGTATCGAACACATTTTTGATAATCGAGTAAATTGTATCAACTATTTATCTTTGGTACTGCAGGATTGCAACAACTATCAGGGGGGTAGTAATTAATGATCGATACAAGTAATTGCCTCGAGGGCGAATGACTTACTAAAGCTGTTGGAATAAAAATAAAAAAAATTATTTGTTAAGTATTTGACATCGTAACAATTTTACAAAAAAAAATAAAACAAAAATCGTAAGAATGTTCACGAACAGAGTTAGAATTAGATTTTAAGGTGGATGTGATGTCTCGATAATAACACATAAGTCAAGAATGCTTCTATCCCCGACAAGAAAGGAAAAAGACTCAATCACATAACAAGTAAACAACCTTTTTTTTATACGTATAATTAACTTATGTGGGTTGAGTGTTGTCCGAAAAAGAACATACACTAAATTTGACTTGTAGAATCTTGCCAAAATGTAATAGGGAATCGGGATTTCTTGTTTTGGTGAACAATGGATTTTTTTTTTGCTATCAATTTATGCTTCCTTTTAGAGGAAGAGATGAAATTATTTGATCCTTTTCATATATCCATCAAACACGGCCGATCTCACACCTCAATCGGTATCCTTGTGTCATTTATTTGATGAGGATTAAAATTTAATTTTTAACAAAAATTGATCAAATTTATGGTTTAAAAGTTTTGGACTTATGAAATATGTTATTCAAATTAATTGTTAATTTTGACTTAAATTAGATTTTAGTTCCTAGATTAAATATGATGGTGTTTGGTGGAGATTAAAATTAGATTTTTAGTAGACTGTAATAGAAGTTTTTGAAATGTGTTGTTCAAAAATTGTGGGATATGTGAGAGATGTGAAAGATATGTTGAAAGTTGGTGGGGATTAAAATTAGATTATTTGACTTTGACTTGGATTAAAATCAGATTTTAATCCGAACCAAACATAGACTATATGTTTTGTAAAGAAAGAGAGGCATGAAACATTAGACATAATTAATTATAGCCACCAAATATTGCAGCTTCACATCAATTATACTGTCCCATTAACTAACCCTGTCAAATCAATTAATTATTTCCCAAATTTAAAAAAAAATATATTATGGTTTATTCTCGCAAAGGAAAATGTTACCTCAAAATTAATTATTGTCACTATTAAATATTAATAGCATTGTCAATAAATAGTCTTTGCACTCCATTCACGAAATTAATTAATTAAAATTTCCAAATAGAATAACAAATTTCAAATCAAATATGGATGACAAAGAAAGTGACGCAATATATAGATTTCCATAAGGTCAATGCTTCAAGACTTTGGAAGAAATATCAATTGCATATTCGATATTTTTGGCTGGAAGATTGATTAACAAATTTATCTCACGTCTCTCATAAATAGCTGAAAAAACCAATTTGCGTCGATGAGCATAATAGAAAGTCAATAAACGCATTAAATTCTTCGTCACACCAAACAATCTAACATGACTTGAACAAAATTCCAAATCAAGCATTAAAATCCCACAACCATCAATGTCATTCTCTAAATTACCCTCTAAAAGACTCCCTCTCACCCTATATAAGAAATACTCAACGGTTCTTGTGCACACATAGTATAATCATTCATTCATTCAATCAATCATCATAATTGAAAGTATGAACCACTCAAATCATGACATATCAGATATTGAGTAAGTAAGAGAGTATAGTGCGGGTCATTGGACTCACCCAGCATCGAGGTGTAATAATTTGAAAAAATTAGGATGTCATGCACAAGTAATATGATCATCTATATAAATCACGATACCTAGGATGTCGAGCGGGTTTGCACACCCACTCATTGTTTCTCTATCTTGCTGACTCAATGTTGGATATGTCGTGAATTGAGTGATTCAAAGTACAGGGTTCAGGCTGACATGATTTGAGTAAACCATTATAAATTAGCTTCAAATATTTTATGCATTCCATCGAGGTCAACTCTGTCATTTCATTTCTTATCCTCTCATTTAAACCGAACCTTCACTCAGTCACCACCACCCCACGTCACCCCACCTACCCACGCAGAGAGATATCAGATACAGATATATAGAGGTCTATATGTATACATGCAGATATAAAATATACATACAGAGATAATTCTTGTCCTGCAGAAGTGAACCATCATGTCTCTACCGAAGCCTGAAACCACCACCACCCCTTTTCCATCAATTGAAAAATGTGATATCTCCGCCGTTAGCCACCACTCCATAGCGGCGGACCTCGATGGCACCCTCTTAATCTCCCGCTCCTCCTTCCCCTACTTCATGCTCATCGCCATCGAAGCCGGTAGCCTCCTTCGAGGTCTAATCCTTCTCCTCGCTTTCCCTCTGATTGCCATTGCCTACATATTTGTCTCTGAATCCTTGGCCATCCAAATGCTCATTTTCATCGCCTTTTCGGGGCTCAAAGTACGCGATATCGAGCTCGTCTCGCGGGCCACGCTTCCAAGATTCTATGCATCAGATGTTAGGCAAGAAAGTTTCGAAGTGTTTGATAAGTGTCAGAGAAAAGTGATCGTCACTGCTAATCCAACTATAATGGTGGATCCATTTGTTAAAGATTTCTTGGGAGGTGATAAAGTGATTGGGACTGAAATTGAAGTGAACCCTAAAACCAAGAAAGCTACAGGGTTTGTGAAGAAACCCGGTGTTCTCGTAGGAAAATGGAAAAGATTATCTTTGTTGAAGGAATTTGGGGAAGAAAAACCTGATATTGGGATTGGAGATAGAGAATCTGATCATGATTTTATGTCCATTTGTAAGGTCAGTTTTTCTTACAATTTCTTGAATTTGTTACAGTAGAAAATATGCAGTTTTTATGCAGTTTTTTTTTTTAATAGATTGCAGTGATTTCTTTTTAACATGTGTAGTACAGTAAATAATCTTGATTCATGGATTTCTCAGTTCAAGAAATTAAAATAAGAGGATTGAACCGACTTTATTCAAATTCGTTAGCAGTAACTGTAAATTTCTTGATATTGATCAGTTGAATTTATAAAACCAACTTCTTGATTGAGAATTTCTGTGTAAAATACATTTAATTATAATTATAATTATAATTTAATGTAAGTATTCCAAGATTAAAGAATTTGATTTTGATTTGTGATAAG
Source organism: Fraxinus floribunda (assembly GCA_903798395.1). Classification (NCBI taxonomy): domain Eukaryota; kingdom Viridiplantae; phylum Streptophyta; class Magnoliopsida; order Lamiales; family Oleaceae; genus Fraxinus; species Fraxinus floribunda. The sequence goes on along the minus strand of CAIGRS010174441.1, from coordinate 8,155 downwards.
GGCCACCACGTGTTGAGGGTGTGAAAGATTATGTAAAAAATTCGATAACAATAGATTTATCCTAATTTTATTTCTTGATTTGTACTGGTAATATCTTTAGGCCCCGTTTGATTTACATTATTATCTCATTAAAATAAAAAATATGACCATTATTCATCATATTAACATTTAAATTCAAATTTTCTATCACTTTTGTGGGGCTCAATAACGATTATATTTTTCATTTTCATTCTACAATAATTTGACTCAAACATGGGCTTAATTTTATTTGCTTAATTTTCTAGAATCACTTTATTGTTCAAACATTAATGAAGTAGTTGAGGAAACTAATTGATTTTTTTTTTTTTTTTAAAGTAGTTGAGGTAATTAATTAATATGACTATCGTTGAAAAATTAGGGTCCATAGCATTTACTATAGCAAACTGTCATGCAGCAGAAGCGAAGTAGTGAAAGAGCAAGACATGTATTAATACTTGTAAAGATTAAGGACTGTTTGGCAGGACATCTGCTTTCGATTTTGCTTTTGCTTCTTGCAGCTTTTAGCTTCGTCTAAAAGAAGTACTTCGAACAGTTGCTATTTGAATCGAGCAGTTCTAAGAAAATCAAGCTAATTTGGACCGTTTATAAGCCTTCTGTAATTTCAGTTGTATTCAATGATAGCATAAAGTTTCATTAGATTTTGATGATATAGTTTAACCTATGCTCAACAGGAGGGATACATGGTGCACCCCAGCAAAACATCTAAACCGGTGCCACTTGATCGCTTTAAAAGCCGATTAATCTTCCATGACGGTCGATTAGTCCAACGCCCAACCCCACTCAATGCGCTCATCACCTACATTTGGTTGCCATTCGGATTTATTCTCTCATTGATTCGAGTATACTTCAATCTCCCCCTGCCAGAACGGATTGTTCGTTACACGTATCCTATGCTCGGAATCAACCTTGTGATCAAGGGTAACCCGCCTCCACCACCCTCCTCTGGGTCCCCAGGGAACCTCTACGTGTGCAACCACCGCACCGCCCTTGATCCCATCGTTATTGCCATTGCGCTTGGACGCAAAGTTTCCTGTGTGACTTACAGCGTTAGCAAGTTATCACGCTTTCTGTCGCCAATCCCAGCTGTGGCCTTAACACGTGATCGTGAGGCTGATGCTGCCAGGATCAAGGCATTACTCCAAAAGGGTGATTTAGTCGTTTGCCCCGAAGGGACAACGTGCAGGGAGCCTTATTTGCTGAGATTCAGTGCTTTGTTTGCAGAGTTGAGCGACAGGATTGTACCCGTGGCAGTGAACATTAAGCAAAACATGTTCCATGGCACGACAGTACGAGGTGTGAAATTCTGGGATGCTTACTTCTACTTCATGAATCCCCGGCCCACGTACGAGATCACATTCCTTGACCGGCTACCGGAGGCAATGACGTGCAAGGCTGGTAAGTCGTCGATCGAGGTTGCCAATCATGTGCAGAAGGTCTTGGGTGGTGCTCTTGGATTTGAGTGCACTCAATTGACTAGGAAGGATAAGTACTTGCTGCTTGGTGGCAATGATGGGAAGGTGGAATCCATGTATTCCAAGAAATGAAAAGAAATTGAATCAAATTCTCAGTAATTTGAATAATTTGATCGTATCCTAATGAGAGATCAAATCTTGATTTGTTGAAAGATTAGGTTTGAGTAGGCAACCTTAATGGGGTCAAGTATTGTTTTTAGCAATGTGTATTTGTTTATGTAGTAAAACTGCTTATGAATTCTTATGTTGCTGCTGCAGCTTCATATTGATATGGTAAAATTTACTATCATATCTTGATGATGCTTTGAGTTCGAGTATTTCATAGAGTGTGGTAAATTCTTACACTATGTCTAGTACGTAGAGAGTGTTTGATGCATATTATTGAGGGGAAAATGTATTTTAAATAGTGATGTGATGAAAAATATGTGGTTAAAAAATAAAGAAAAGTTTTGGATGTGATGGAAAATATTACTGAAGAATGTGTGATTGAAAATGAGTCTTGAAAAAATGTGGATCAAACATGGACGTAGTATTTAACTACCTTTTCTTGTCTAGTATCGTTTAGACTATTGATCCATGAGCCATTAGGTTTCAACTACTAAGACTTGTCCGCACGAATAATGCTATTCAGCACCACTAACGCTATAACATCAATTTAGATGACATTATATAATATGTTCAATAAAAGTTAAATTTAGTGACTCATTTAATTGTATCTTTTAATATTAGTTGGTTTCAACACACGTTGGTTTCAACCGAATTTTGGGCTATTAATTATACATGTCACTTCTTGGAGGTATATTCAATGTCGTGTTGAATAAGGTACAGTTGATAGTTACATCTGCCTACTGGTATTATTATGTAGATTGGTAAAGAACCGTTGGAGTTGGTGAGAGGTTACAAAACTTAATACAGACAATAAATTTTAATAGTTTGGTAGGTGAAATGTTGTATGAGTGTTTTATTGACTTGTCTCATAAAGTAAACGATACAAAACACAATCTGAAGAAGTGCTAAACTTTGGATAAATCTCATTTACGGTAACTATATTAAAATTTGGGGTTCCATATTAGAAAATCAACATTATTAAGAGAAGTAGCTCAAACTCTTATAAATTGATCTATATTTTCATCTATAATCGATGTAGGATTTTATCCCTTAACATGCTCCTGCAAAATTGTGGTCGTTTGAGTAGAGCAATCTTGAAATTCGTGTACTCAATTTTTTTGAGTCTTAATCGGATCGAATAGCTCGTTGGAGTTTAATGGGCTTTAATACCATGTTAAGATTAGGGGTTTCATCTTAAAAGATCAACCTTGTTAAGAGTAGTAATCCAAACTCTTATAAATTGGTCTATATTTTCATTTATAATCGATGTTGAATTTTATCCCTTAACAAACTATACTCTCATCCTCCCATGAAGTCTTCGTAGAGCATGCATACTCTACCATTTGTTACTACAAAACATTCTAATAGTATGTGACATCGTTGGTTTTGTCGTAGCCTACAAAATCGTACTCTCAACTTCCAAAGCGTGCCATAATCAGCCGAATATCCAAGAAGAACTAACGATTAACAATTGTATTGCCTCTTTTATTTCACTTAATCGCATCTCTTATTTTGCTTGTATCCTATATAAAGTGGTAATAATCAGCTTGATTTGAAGTAAATGAAATAGAGAAAGTTCTCAATTTTGTGTCGATTGTTCTGTATTCAATCTTGAATCAACAACTTGTGGTTATCAAATTTCCAGGTATTCATAAAATTAACGGGTCCTTGAACATGTTCTTCATTTCTTTATGCTTCCAGCTACGTCACTTTTGCATTTCCAACTTTACTTCCTCTTTCTTTTCTGATAGCCAGATCCTCCAATCCAATCAAAGGGTGAGGCTGAGGCATCAAGAGTGGCTGGATTTCTTGACAAGAGAAATGCAGTAAATAAGAGTATACCAAGAAGGCATCTAAAGACACCCAAAATCCAGGCTTCTCAGTAATGCTGTTCCTCTTGGTCTTTTCCTTGCTTCAAGTGTAGTTTGAGAAGGAACGTGAAATGCCTCTTTCAAGGACTGTTGGATATGTGGATTAATTGACTTCTTGGAGTTAGAATTCTCCAGGTTACAGTAGTCAAAACTTCATGTAAAAGATTTACAAAATCAGAGGGTTTTATGATAGAAAATATATTATGGATTATAGATTCAATCCATATTTTATAATCAATTACTTATTCTCATATAAATCATAATTTTAAACTCCATGTTGAAATCCAAGNGGTTTTATGATAGAAAATATATTATGGATTATAGATTCAATCCATATTTTATAATCAATTACTTATTCTCATATAAATCATAATTTTAAACTCCATGTTGAAATCCAAGAAATCAATAGAAAATAAAACATACCTTAATTCGTAGATGTGTGATTCATTGATTGAATTGGTTATGATCTTCCAATTGATTGGTGATCTTCTCCTCAATTTCATTCTTTGTTGATGGGGATGCAAAGAAATCCAAGAACACCAACAATTGGGGACCATGACCCCTCTAATAGGAATAAGATAATGAATGGTCATTATCTTTCATTTGATTCAAATCAACCCCTTCATCAATTGGAAACAAATATCCGGTCTCTACGCTTTAATAAGATAATGAATGTTGTTTTGTAACGAACTAGGGTGCAGTGTTTTGTAAATATTGGATTGATAGTTTTTGGTATAATCTCCTAAGAGCTAGAGGTATTTTTAACTACTAGCATTGACAGTGGAGGTGTTCTGGGTAAAGACCACCATGTTATTTTTGTTGCGAATCAATTTCATGCTTTTTTACCTATTGAATGTTATAATTTATTTCTTTTCCATTTTTCTCTTTGGGGACGGGGTTCCTAATTGGTATGACATTTAACCGATATTTCTATGCTACATAGTGCGTTATTCTAAGGGACTTGAGGGGGGGTTTCTATCTGGGTTTGGTCAAGTCATTGTGAATCCTCTGAATTCCTTTCAATAGACTCCAATTTGATTCCTTAAATTAAGAGTATGAATTCATTCCGAGGAGTCTATACTTTCCTATGTTTGCTACTTTTATTTGGCTTATTTTCATTAATTGAAGTTTATTTGGTTTTTGATTGATCATTTGAGAGGTGCTAAAAGTAAATTTTTAGCTGCAAGTTGGAAATATAGTCAATTAGGTTTATCCATAATCATATTACAACAAAATATATTTGAGCCTTTTTCCTGTGATGGCTATGTGTTCGTCGCACATGATGTTAATGTGGATAATTACATTGATTTAGTTTGGAAATAACAATAGGATTTTGATATTCTTTGAAGCAAGCATAGTTTAATTTGAACCAAATTAACTTGTTTGGAAAAGCATGTACCTTCTTGCATTGATGATATAGTCAACCTCATGAATTCAGGTGTTAATGATGGATGCAGAAAGAAAGAAGAACTCTAGGATTTGTCCCTTACGTATGACCTTTTCGACCAAATTCTATCATTTAACGTTGAAGAATTTTACTCGGGTGAAACATTATTTTTCTTTACACTACTCAATGTTAAACCATTGTTTTGTATTATCTATTTGTAGTTCATGGTTTCTTGAAAATTATAAATAGCTATCAAACACCAATAGTTGGAAAAAAAAATCTCATAGAAAACAAAGCCTATCAAACAGCTAAAGATGGAAAAAATCAGAATTTTCCATGGAAAACAAATGCAATCAAACACCAAAAGATAGAAAATATCAACATTTTCTAGGTAGAAAATTATACCAATCAAATGCAACTAATTAACATTTCCCGGAAAAACAAGTTCTAGGCAAATATTTTCCTTGGAATTCGTTTTCTCTCCACCCAATTTTCCATGGTGCAATCAAATGGACCCTTAGTTTCCTCCATAAGACCTTGTAATAGACAAATCATTTTTAAAAAATTATTCAAATACCTTTAGAAACAGTTTTTGACTTTTCAAAATATTGCCAAATGGGCCTAATTTTTGTAACAAAAGCACTTTTGACCTTCTGATAATGCTTTAGGCTTTGGAAAAGTCATTCCAAACACATCCTAAAGCCTTAAACCATTGGCTGGTATTGCACTGAAAAGGATTAACTATGAATGGAGGATTATTAGCCATTTTTTCCTATTCTTTGATATAATGCTACCAACTTAGACATTTTTTATTTTGGATTTATTTTTGAATTGTTGTTTTTGTAGAGCAAAATGAATTAAATTATTTTTTAAGTTTTTTTTTTCCTCAAATAATCAGTTCTTACATAAAATTCACAAAACAGTCAATTTCAGTTGCACCTTTCTTATTGAGAGGGTGTATGATAGAGATTAAAACCAGATTAAAATTGAAAATATAGCCGTTATTGTTGACTTTTATTAAACGGTGGGACCCAATAACGGTCATATTTTCAATTTTAATTGGATTTTAAACCGTACCAAACAGGCTCTGATAAGTACTTGAGGTCCCACCAGTTTCACTGTTAAATAAAACTAACCAGGTTTTAGCTCTTTTCTCCATATTTTTCAATATTTTCCATTACTTTGAACTTGGAACGGGTGAAAAAAATTAACGATATCTTTTGAGTTGTGTTTTACTATAAGTCGCTCAAGAATGTCACGAGTACTGCAAGAATTATAAAATTAAACCCTATTGAAATTCGCTTCTCCATCTATCGACCCCGAACTCGTCAAAGCCCAAAATATATGAATGAATGGATTGTATCGACTGAAAAGCGAAAAGATTTGTACTACACGCTTTGTCACCAAGGTGGAAAACAATGTCTTTTTTCTTGTTTGATAAAACTTTACGAAAATTTTATCAACTTGTCAAACTTCAATTTTAATCACGCATGTCATGAGATCTACAACTTTTATTAATTTTTCAACAACACATTTCATTAACTTTTTTCAAGATCGGCTAAAATTTTTATAAAAGCTTTGTAACACAACCCCCGAATGTGACTGCATATATATATTCACATAGAATTTTCATTTTCTCTCATGATCATAATGTTTAATATGAAAAAAGCTTAAGCTAGTCGGCTTTTCGATTGATGAATTATATTTTTAAAATGTAGCTCATTGGAAGAACTGATCCCCTTGTTTTTCTTAATAAAGTAATTGAAGGCCGTGGTGCTTTATGTAGCTGTTAAACAAGAGATGATGCAGCCTACCTCTAGCATCAAAGACAGGCAATCTCATTTATATATACCTTGTTTCATTTCTTCAAACTTCAAATTTTGCACATTTTATGCTGTCATATGTTCAATATGTTCGACCAGTATGAACTTGGCTAAATACAATCTAATAGAATGAAATTTTTGCTTCTGGTACCAGACCAGCACTCGTGATGATCAATGATGCTGAAAAGAAAGGCTTAATCACGCCTGGACAGGTAAGTTAAAGCATGTTCTTCAACTTTTTGTATCTGAATATTTTTGTTAATGGGATCGGTTTCATTTGTCTTGACAACAATGGGATAGGTTAGCGAGAAAATTGTTCTTCAATTTATTGGTTCATGACGTGCATGGCAGAGAGGATGGAATAATACCGGACGTAATGAGAAAGGAAAAAGAGTGTCTGACATGTCCAGTTCCGGTTCCATATAAATTTTGAACTTTTGTATTGAATTTTTTACCAACTTTGATTGAGCCCACCTCAGGAAAGATGGGGATCAGCATGGCGTTTATGGTAGCCATGAAAGGATACAAAATGGTACTTACAATGCCCTCATACACGAGCTTGGAACGAAGGGTGACGATGAGGGCATTTGGAGCTGACTTAATCCTCACAGATCCTAACAAGGGAATGGTTGGGACAGTAAAAAAACGCTTATGAACTTCTCGAATCCACACCAAACGCTTCCATGCTTCAGCAGTTTTCGAATCCCGCTAATACTCAGGTATCCAAATTCGATGCTCCCCCAAGCTTGCTAAAAACAAAGCTGAAATATTTTTTGTCGTCCAATCATATTCAATAATGCGAACCAGAATGCTGTGACTCTTCATCAGCTTAGATTATGTTCTCTCTTATTGTATGTAATTGACCTCTAAATTAACTTAAAAACAGGCACATTTTGAGACTACCGGTCCTGAAATATGGGAGGATACTCATGGTCAAGTCGACATTTTCATTATGGGAATCGGAAGTGGAGGCACTGTCTCGGGTGTTGGACAATACCTAAAATCCAAAAACTCCAACGTTAAGGTAAAATTTTGTTATATTAACTATGCATGATTTGCACATCGAATAATGCATTTCATTTATATATTATTGCCCTTTTTTTTTCTAGATTTATGGACTTGAGTTGAGCCTGAAGAAAACAATATACTAAATGGCGGTAAAGGCAACTCGTCAACATTGTATCATATTGGCTCATTCTTCTTACATATTTCATACTGCTTCATTTTCCGTATTTTCCTTTAAAAATGAGAGAATCCCAGCTGTTAGGGTTGGAATGATGACTTCCCATGCCAAACTTAATATTCAAAAGAAAAGAAGTGCTAAAATTATTTCGTCTCTAATCTAGGCCCTCACCGTATTACTTAACGGAGTAGGATTCAAGCCGGATATCCTTGATATGGATGTAATGGAAGAAGTTCTTATGGTAATCGCACTGTTGGGAAATTAAGCATAAC